>JAPWLS010001157.1:0-35835 GCA_028551675.1 Tineola bisselliella | reverse complement strand
TAAATACAAGTGTATACAAAGCAGCGAAATTATTTTAAAAAATTCTACATTACTTCAAAACGCTAATTTATAAAATTGAGATAGAAATTAAGATCTTTATTAAAAATTTAATTTTGAATAATTTAAAATCTATTCCAATTAACAACAACAAATTTAGAAAAATTATCTACGTAAATCTATTAATAATATGGATTTAATAGTATAAGTTGGTTTTTATAATTGAAACCTAAAATTTTACTGTGATTATTCTGTTCTAAGAGCGGAGTTTTGTGAGACGCGCCTTCTAGTCCTGTTGCCTGTTTTCCTCCTCAGAGGATCCGCTCACTTTTACTTCTTTGGGCAGGGCGGACTGTCAAAAACAAAATCAAGTATTATTTTTACTGCTCTAGATGGAAACATTGGCTAACGATAATCTAACTTCCAATTACCTCAAAAGGCAGCAGAAGCACATTATTATCAGATCGACGTCCAAATCGAAGACGCATGGAAGGTGCACGGGCAGCTCGGTCTTGTTCCTAGTAATAGATTAAAATTATCATTTCAAAAAATGTCTTTTTTTCATACATTTATGTCAAAGTGTAGGAAGGAGGTGAGAAGAGTGAATGGTCGAAATTATCGTAAAAATACCGCAATAGTAACTTGTTAACGGAAGTGCTTAATTAAGATTTTATATCTCATTATTTGCGATTACTTATGGCTTTTTCATCAATAAAATATCACATTTAGAAAATATTGTCATAAAATATTTTGTTGATATATATCTGGGTCATTTACTTACATAATTTGTTTTAATGTGTTTAGTTTATTACCTCTTGAGGGAAAATGTGAGGTACAGCCCGTTCAGCAGATCGACGACCAAACCGCAGACGTACTGGGGCACGGACCTCTCGGAGTGACAATAGCTCATCCAACTCGTCCAACTGGTAAACATCAAGTTTTAGAAAATTAACTTCCAATTACATACATGCTTAAAATTAGTTTCGATAATAATCTGTTACTTACAGGAGTCTGCGGTGGCATGTCAGGGTCAGATCGTCGTCCAAAACGGAGCCGACGGGAAGGTGAACGCACAGACTTGCGTGCAAGAGCATGGCCACCTAAAGCATCATGCTGGGCCAGCAAAGCGTACAGGCCTCCTATGGCGTCTCCCCAATTTGCTGCTTGCTGTCCTTCTCCAGATGCTGCTACTTTAATATAAAAATAAATAAAAAATAGAATTCCCAAGTAACTCGAGGCTTTTGCCACATCATTATACTTCCACGCTTAAATCCAATATACTGTTACATATTACTGCGAACTCTATATGACCGCGATTAAATTTATGTCCAATATGGCAAATATCTAATAAGACTCGAAACAAAAAATACTAATTCTTACAAGAATATCTGAATTTCCATTGTACTGCTTATGATTGAAACATGAATAAAGTTTGTACAAGATTTTAATTCCTTTAAAATTCAACATTTATAAAAGTACATATTTTTCGTTAATATTAATACTGCTGTTGTAGGGCCTTTCAATTAAGACAATTATGCGGTGCCATTATGATCCCTCGCAAAGGGTGGAATTAAACAATCTGTTGGCATGTGTCACTTCAAACGAATTTCCCGCCTTCATTTTATTTTTAATGAGATATTAAGTAATTGTATGGAATTTTTCTAATAATATATTGAAGATTTTTCTCATGTTTTTTACACGAGTTATTAAATATATTTTCAAAATATGTTTCAATTTAATTAAATGATTTTATTCGATTTATTTTCGCACTTATTTTGATTATTTTAATTCATCTTTCGAAAGCTTCACAGCCATTTTTCCGCAGCGATGATGAAACATAGGATTAAAATAACTAAAACTAGTATTAAATAATTTATTTGAGTTACGTTAATATATGATTGATATTAGATTTAATGACAGAAATAGTGAATAATCCTCTTAAAATAATGAAACTTTTATAATTATATCTCATATAATTTAATGCTAAATTGTCTTTGTTACGCGAATATTTCGTAAAGGAAGTTTCAGATTTGACATTGAGAGGAAAACTTTTCACATTTAAACTATTAACTAATTTAATTGCTCTTAGAAGCTTCATACGATATGTCTTGAATAGCAATTATAAATTTATTACTTAAAATTTAGTACAATAAATTTAATTAAATTGACTTCGCAATAAAATCTATATGACTACAAATATTGACTGCGCTACGGAAATCAAAACTAAACAATTGGAGTTTTATTTATATTTTTGTTTTACTAAACTAATATTAGGAAACAATTTTAACAGTCGCTTGAATAGAAATTCATGTATTGTACTGAATTAAAATTCATTTCGCCTAAAAGAAAACATAGATTTACTATCTATGAAAGAACCTCGTCTATACTAGTTGTATAAAAATCATAATACAATTTTGGAAGAATAATATAGATTTTCGTACTAGGCTAGGCCTGCTCTGCAGACACCGCGCACCGGACAAAGTTACGTGATCAGTAGCAATAGAGGTTGATGGAGTGTGTGAATTATAAAGGCCCTTCGAATGAAAGAGAGTTCATAGTACAATGTATACGCTGATACAGCGTAGTTCTAAATTAATGCAAACGGAACGGATGAGTAAATTATGCTTGACAGCAGTTGTGTGAACGTAATGTTTTTCATCTATTGGTAATATTTTTTTGTTATTTTGTTAATGTATTAAATAACAGTTAATATTATAACTTTTAAAACTCATTGTAATTAAATTTGTTTTTTTTTTTATTTTTAATCAAATAATAAAACAAATATATAGGCGTTTAACACTAGAAGTGTCGGGCTGCATAGTATACCTTTAAAGACCGCAGCCGTCAATTTTGTTTACTATAAGAATATCGCTGCCGCACTGTGCGGCCGAAAGCCGTATATGCGGTCAAAAGTCCAAAAAAACAAGTTTCTATTTAGGGTTTTTTCACCCTTGAGTTGGCTGCAATGATTCTTCAAGAAACTAAAATCGTTCATAGTGATGGCTAATTCGTCATGTAGGCTCCTTAGGCTCAGTTGGAATGTGACCTTCTCTCGAGCGTCACTCTACAGTTAATACACTGAGAACGGTTATACAGGTGAAAAATTTTATGTAATAAAGAAAATCAAATAAGACCAAATGGAATCCACTTCTGAAGGTGAGTAGAACATGTAAAAAAAGTACTAATTATCAATTGTTAAGTATTAAAGTGAATTAGGGAAAACATAAACAATAGTGTCATTTTTTCACATAATTTTTCCGAAAATTAGACTTTTCAAATGTTATTGCATTAAAACGCTGCAAAACGCTGCTTTGAAACCTTATTGATATGATAAATAAATATATTATCTACCAAATAAAACAAGATTCAGCTGCCAAGAGCTGCCTATTCATCTTTTATGCCCTTTTTTCGAAATCAAATTGATAGAGAAACGAAATATACACATAGTGCGTTTCTCTTTTATCTGAGGCTGCTACCTATAGTTTACTGTGAAAATGGGAGAGTATGTGAGTGTACATGAGTATGTATATGTGAGTGAGTATTTATTCGTGTGTATGGGTGCGAGCGGCGTGCAGCAGTGTTTTCTTCTTATCCTTCTTCTTCTTAAATGTAGGCGCGCGCTCTTTTTAAATTGAATGCTACGAGATTTTCGTAATTATTAACTTTTTTTTAAATATCTATAACATTTTAAGTGTCAAGGCTTTGTTTATTAATTTATTAAAATACTTAGTTATTAAAGAAATTGAAAGATCGCGATAGACACAAATAAAGTTAATGTTACAAAAAAAATTTGAATTTTATTTTCATTTCATTTTCATTCATTCTATACATTTAAAATCTTATTTAAAATTTATGTATTTCAGGTTGCAGTACTCCCACTGAAGACCACTTCACAAGACTAAAATTTTACTATTTAGTTAAAAACATTTTAACGGATGATGTTACGCAAATTTCCGAAAAAATTAAAGAATATTTGACCGAAAGTACAGGGTCCGAGTATTTTTTATCAGACGAAGAGAAAAAGGAAATATATGATTTAGTATTGAAGATAAAAGCAAGATGGAGTGCAAGCAATAGAACTGAAAGCGTCTTTTTAAAAAGAAATAATGATTGACTGCAAAAAAAGGTTGAATTAAAGAAAAACAAACAAACTAAAAAAACAAGTTTGAACAGTTCCTCTGCCTCGGAGTCAGAAGCAGACGTAGATGTGGATTCCTACGAAACAAATTTTTTAATATAACATAATTGACCTACCAATTATTTGTAATTTATTAATATATTAATTTGTAATTTTTTTGTATATTTTTATGCTCAATAGAAATAAAGATTGTTATAACAATATTCAAAAATATTTCTTTCCTTATAATATAAAAACTCAAACCACGAATTTTCTTCGATTACAATTTTTTCTTCAAAGCCTTAGCACAAAATATTTCGGAATATAATTTTAAAAATATTTATTCTTGTAACTGTAAATGTTGTGAATTTACAAAATCCCTATTTTATAATCAACTTTTATTTACAATAAACAAAAATATATATTTTACATTCTACAATGTATACATACAGATAGTTTTTTTAATTTCTCCATTTTTGGCTGTATTAGGTGATGCTATATTGGACCCGTTATCTTGAATTTCGTAATTCTGACTATGGATTCGTAATCAGAGACCCCAAAAACCCCCGAGTACAAGATTTCAGGTCGATCGTTAAAGTTTTCGAGTTTTGACCGCAAATACGGCCTTCGGCCGCACTGTGTGCCGTCACATTGACGTAAAGAAATCTCATATACCACAAATATAATAATGGTTTTTTATATGGATTTAAGCTGACAATAACAAATTAGGAAAAGTAGTAAAATACGAAAAGAAACAAAAACATAGTTTGTACAATATTTAAGAATGAAATCGCCGTGCTGTAAATTGACGGCGTTGGTCTTTCTAGTGTTAAATAGAAATTTAAATTTGTTTAACCGCTATGTACATAAAGTAGATGCTAGAAATTCATTAATAATTCAAAGCCAACTTATTAAAGTGAGTAACAATTCTATTTGATTAATTCGAATTTATAATAATGAATATTAAAGACAATTATAGTCTAAAAACAATATTTTAGAAAGTTACGTCCCGCATGCGGGGTAACGCCTGAATAATGAATCATAATGTGTAGAAAGGAGTCGTTAGTGCTTCACAGTATACTTACTCTAACAGGGCTGTGTGTTTAAACGTGTTATATCTACAATAAGGATTTCATTACATTTTTACAACCACATATTTACATAATAGCACTGCCCTCCCCCAAAACCGTCACTTGTTTTAATAGAAACAAATATAAGAAAGACAAACAAATGAACATAAATACGAGAATACACTAACAGTGAAAATACAATCAGATAAAGAACCTCTTTTGTATAAGCCATAAAAAAGTCTGTACGTTTTTATTGATAAATTAGGATTCATAAATTCATCTCAGTTATTCTTGATAACCTCATTTGTTCAGGTTTTTCTTTTATCCATCTCAAACAAGAATTATTATAACTTAGTAATTTGAATCACGATTTTGGTATTGTTTTACGAAAAAAAAGGTAATACAAAGACGTATTGTTAACTTCAACAATTTAAATATTTAATATTAAAATATTATCCAAATTCGTGATTCTCCTAAAGAAACTTTAACTAGATAAATTATATGATTAAATCTTAAAAGGCATTTAAATGTGTTTTTGTGAGAAAGACGAAATGCAAATGAATTCATTGTTGGAATCTTTCGACTCATACAAAGTAAATGACGACTCTTCTCTTATATTGTTAAAGAATGATGGCCCAATTAAGCTAAATTCCTGTTTATATAGGTACTACAACTATTAAGATATACTCTAACTTTGCTTACAAACTAAGGGGCTAACATTAATTGTATTAAAGTTTGATGTCAGAACAAATTAAAAAAAAACTTTAATAGGCTTGCGATCGTGTTCATTTCCTACAATAAATGTAAAACTTTCAAAACGTGGGGTTAAATACATGAAAATAAACACAATAGTAGGCGCCATGAAAAATGTTAAAAATAAATGAATGAATAAAGATTATGAAAAAACTTACCATCATATTGAGACGGAATGACTTGTCCATGAGAGTACGTGAATGCACAGAACAGGGCTAAGCCACATAGTGCGAGCCACATTGTATTCGATCGAGCCATCGCTGTAACAAAAAATATGTTAAAGGAAAATGAACACAGATATATTCATATTGGATTGGACGTCAGAAGTATGTATGCACTGTAGTTTTAGTATTGGTCGCAAAATAGTTAATTACGTCGTGTCACACGGATATTTTTGATAGATAATTCCAATAATATTATATAAGAAAAGTTGCAAGCTTAGGGTCATGAACCCGTGACTCCTGGTTGATCATTTATAGTAACATTGGTGTTAGATACGTGTAACCGAATTATCTAAAATTTCGTTAATTTTCATGAAACGTAGCTGAGGGCTATGAAATTCAGGCAAGCATTGAGATTTTCGCTAACAACTGCAAATTGTGCGAACTCCCAGTTTATATTACCTTAGTTTTTTTTATCAGAAAGAATACTGTTTTATAAGTAAAATAGTATATTTAATGTATAAAATATATTATTGAATACATAATATAGATATGTACGAGTTGGACATTATATTTTAAAAAGAATGTAAATTGTCTTTCCTTACCAACTTATTAACATTAAAATTAATATCTTTACAACATAGAAATACCATAAATTATTTATTTCAATTTGTTTTGTTATTAAAATTGTCTTACGAACGACTCTAATTTCCAACAAATATTTAATAAGGTATTTTAATTAAAAGCAAATATCGTCGTATAAAAGCCGACTAACACAAACATTTTAATTGAAATTCAATGAATATGTCTTCTAAATATATTTCAACAGAATTTAAACACCTTAGGCTGTGAACTTTACAATCATATAGAAAAGTTCAACAAGTAGGCCATATATTTTACACGTGTCAGCATGCCACATCACCGGATGTGTTGAGTCTGTGACGTCATCAATCACATGTTATCACGACAAGTGTGACAGAAAGAGTCACGCAAAAAACATCCACTATATAGGTAGGTTAGAACCCGTATAACGTATTGCGTTTTTCTATTTCCATAAATGTAATGTAAAAAACACTGGTTGAATATAATAAAGAAACATATTTGAGTAAAAAATAGTTATTAATTTGAGAAAATTTCTGTCACAATGTAGAAACTTTTCTAAATTAATTTTTTTTTTTTGCTCGAAACCTCATTAAATATTAATATTATTTTTACCGATATTAACGAGAGAACTTTATTATTGTATAAATAAATATTTAAAAAAAACTAATATAAAGTTTTCTAAAGAAAATAATATTGTAAGCTAAGCCGCGTCAGTTCCGCAGAGATTTTATAAGGTTTTCTATAGTCCACAATCCCGGCACATCATCAATCATAATTTTATACAGGATTGAGAAGGCTGATGTATTCTTTTCAACTTAATATTAATTTTATTTTATATCCTCAGATAAATAGTCGATCATTCTTTGTACATGAACTTTGTTTTAGTCTGGCGGTCCATGATGTCTCTGTGAGCAACAGCAGCCTCTGCTATACTGAAGTTTACCTTGAAAATGATAAAACTACCCTAGGAAGGCTAGCTAGGCTAATGAGTATAATCTATTGCACTTAATAATGTAGGTGAAGACTGTGTCTACTTTTATAATTACATATACTAGGCCTATCCAATCCAAATAAAAATACTGCACCTATGTGTATGTATATTTCCACCTTTATTTAATACAATAAAAGTTACACATAGGTATATATAAATAAATGCATATAAGAAGTATGCAATTACTTTAACAGTTCTCAGTTTATGCCATTAATATAAACGGAATGCAAATAAAAAGAAAAATACGGCTCATATTATAAATCCTACTTTCATAATCTCCCTCGTTACAAAGCGCCATTGTTTCAATGTAAACACACAGCTATAAAAGAATTTCTTAGTTTTGTTAATGAAGACATGACACCTAATGAAACTGTTATAAATTATATTACTATGTATTATTTGAACATGGTTTAATTTATTTATTTAACTTAATTCATAACTTAATTTAGCTGTTAAGTATAGTCGAACTAAAACTGAGGAATAAGCTAGACCAGTCTATATTTATTACGAATACACACAATAACAAATTATTTAAATAAAGCAAACACGAAACTTTTCTTAAATAAAATAAACATTAGATCCCTATTGAATACGATGTAACGAAGGAGAAATTTGGTAAACAAAGATTTTATTTAATTCTTACATTTGACTTTGATGTAAATATAATATTGTTATACATTCAAATTTTCTTAGTATTTCTATTGAATAAATAAAGGCATAAGGAGACAATGAAAGCCGTAATATGTTATGCCCTTTTTTACAGGGTCATGCTTCAACCAACCTTGAGATATTCACTCGTATATGAAGGCCTTCTAAATTTACAATTTGGTGGGAAAATTGGTGATGAGGTCTAATTATTCGTTTTTATCAGTTTTCTTAACATCACATACATTGTCAAATAATAAAATATTGCTTAAAGAAAAACGAGCTCTGATTTGTTTTTGCGATTTATTATCTTTCACATAATTATGATTTTCTAAAATATATGAAAACTAAGTTGAGAAAAAACAATTTTGTGATTAGATCTGAGAGCAATTTAAATGACAGTTTAAGCACAAATCTATATTATATGATACCTAGAACGACCTATTTTATGTTCGTTATATAACAACTTAAGTTAGGAGAATATCAAAGACAACTTACTCTAGTTTAAGTTAGTAATATTGGATAAAGTTTTTGTCTTAAAACTAATCTATGATGAACCTTTGATATTTCGGAGAAGGAAAAAAGTGGTTTATTTCATAACAGTAGACGCATTATTTCTTACGTACAAATCTTGAAAAGATCGCTCAGTAGAATACAGAGGCTATCCTAGATTATTCTAGACGTTCTTTTGATTAGCACGTTTTCCTTGTCACTTCTTGCAAAAAAGATGTAAAACTAGTAATGTTTTTTTAAAGATCGAAACTTGTTTGAGATCTCAATACAATACAACAAAGCCCAATTGGTATTTTATTTATTGCCGATTTTCAACAAAATCATAACGTTATATTGAGTTCCGACGACTTTATCATTAGAGCAGGAGTTGTAATTCTATTAGCGCAGTACATAAAAAGTAAAATTAATCAGTTACGACTTCCAATCACTGAACGGACATTTATAGCAGGTCTTTATATTGATTCCTTTTTCTTGTTGAACGAGCAACGTTACTTTTTATTAATAATTAATTATGTAATTTACTTACAAACTTATCAAAACATTATTATAAAATCAATATGTTTATTTTTCAAGGATTTTGTACTTAAATTAATTATTCACAGTAATAATTAAATTAAGAGTCACAAATAAAATAATTAAAATGTTGTTTCTGTATTGTATATTATTATTTGTCAAATACAGATTCTCAAGGAAATCAATTCCGGAATACCTTCGGAAGCAATTACCGTGAATTTTGTTTCTAAAATCTGGAACAATAGGACAAGGTTATGGCTATGTCGTCATCGTTAATTTGAATTTGTAGTTAACAAAGCCAACCATGCTGTCTTGATAAACAATAGACTCGTAACACTAATATTTAAACAATACGATGCAAGTTGCAATAACAGTCCGTATTAAACTTTGAGCTAATGTTCGTTCCTTGCAATTTTAACGGTATAAATCTATAACAGGAAATAAAGAACAATAAAATTCTCAGCAAACTTTAGTTCCAATTTGTTTCTAGTTTGTTGATTTTTATTCAGTTAATTTAAAGGAAATATAAATTGGTTTAACATTTGAGAAGGAAAACTTTAACACGAAGGTGGCTTAAGTAATTTTCTAAATAGAAAGAGAAAATAAATACTTAATTCTCAAATCCCTTACACGTGTTTGCTTGCCATAGTATGTATGTCTAACGAAATCTATCTATGCAACAGGCTTTAGATGACCACGGCCTTACGCGATCCAATTTTACGCTTGATCGATCAAAGATGAACGACGACTGAGCCAACCGTGTGCATTATAATGTCAAAGTGATACATTAAGTTAACTTTATTATACTTAACACTGACAAACTATTATAAAAAACTACCTGCAGAAATTTCTCATTTTTACAATTTTTTTTTACGCACAGAACATACTCTATCTTAAAATCAGGCTGGACTACCATAAAAAGGTAATTCTTGGTAAATTAACTCTTTGTTTTTATTTTATATCTTATCCTTTTCATATTTAATAAAACACCTAAAACAATATGTTAAATAATAACAACTACTAACTTTCATAAAAATAAAACAAATAATCGCAAAACCTTAATGTTTCAACATTTTATTTCTTTATTTATTTACATGCTTGACATAAACATAGCCCTCCACAATATAAACACTATAATAGTAAATGTTCAACATAAATGATAAACACTTACAAAGATAGATGTGATAGATAGAGGTGTCAATGTAATAAAAAACTTCTCTCGAAGTAGTGAGGGACGTAACAAAATTGCAATCGCTTGATGCCGGAAAACGTGTCCCATCCTATTCAAATTGAAATTGAAATAAGACAACTATATGTAAAAGAATATTGCTCTTGAAAAACATTTTATTTCGCAATTTTATATTAGAATTAAACATGTATTATAAACTAATACTTCTTACTGTCCATGGACTTGTAATTATAACGCATTAATTTGCATGAAAATTATAAAGATGTAATAATTAAATTAAATAATTATTAACGTTGAATTAAATTAGTTGTAGGTACGTCAAATAACGCGATAATGATGCGTATAAAGTATTTTAAACTAATTATAATAAATCATATCCACGAACAATCTTAGACATCACTATTATATATATTTTTATATAATAAAAAAATATCAGACTCGAGATGAAAATGGATTCGCGTCCTTGGACAGTTGTAATGCAGAAAAAAATCGAATAACACAAACAATTAATTTAGCTGTGTTTTATTACTTAAAATAAAAAATAATTAGTTTTGTTACCTTAGTACTAAGATTATATATAAAATTCTTATAATTATTTTCTAAATTTTGTCTAATCTTTACGTTAAAAGCGCTTCCATAAGAATAACATTAAGTGGAAAATAAACGTATTTACATTTAAACAAAAAGGGACTTTATGATGTCTTTTATTTAAATTTCTAATTTTGAATGTTTTCACAAATAATCTTCTTGCAAATTTTTGTTACTTTTCATTACTCCAAGTAAATCGAGTTTAAAATGAAAGAGGATAAAATTGAGCTTCATATATCGAATTACACAATCATCAATCCGTGAATTATGCAGGCAACACATGACAAGAATTCACACAGGTTTTAATTTCCATACGAGCTTTCCAATAATTGTGTTTCATGTACTCGTATATGTTGGTTATGATGCATGTTTACTAGCTATTTTTAATTTTCCAATAATTCCTCCTAAGAAAATTTTAGTATTTTTATGATGTATCTATCATATAATCATATCTTTATGTATTTATTAAATTCTTATTTAAAAGTTTTATGCGTCTCATAATCGTATTTATAACACCATAACGATGACAACCATAAATCATTTTTTAAAAGAATTAATTAAATAGTCTAATAGTTATATCGATTAGTGAAATAAAATGTCTATAAACATGAAAATTACAATATTCCATTTAAATTTATTTGCTTCCTCAGCAAATTACTTTTCCTTGCGGGTTCGTAATTTTGCGTCGTGTACACCACGATTTTCGTGTTGCGGTCGAGCTTTCACCCCAACTCACGGTATTTACATAGTCTACACCGTTTGACCACAATCATAATCAGTCACTAAGGGTCAAATTTCCTTGCAATAATGGCTCGTTTTCTCTTCGGATTCTCTACCCATTGTTCTGTATAATGACAGACAATATTCTATGTTTATATGTAGTTTATATTATATGTAGGTATGTTTGTTAAAAGTTCTATTAGATATTAAATTAAGAAAGTTGATTCCTTTATTTATCGCTATTCTCGCAAATAAATGTACGATTAAAGGACCAACCATAACCTTGAAATTTAGCACAAAAGTTTCCAGTCATTTGGACAGGTAACCGCTCTCTTTCTGGAAATGTTCATTCAGTTTACAGTGGAAAGTTTACAATAAAAAATTATTGTTATATAAATTTTACGGTTTCAATTACAAAATGATTGATGTAGACACCCCGAGTCGTCTGTAAATGTTTCTAAGGAAGTTTGCACGGACACCTCGGTGTTTTACCACAATTCTGAGGTTACACGCGGCGCCGGGAGGATTAAATTTTCCTAACTGAATTACGCCCACGAGAAGCAAACGTGGACGACTTGTAAGCAATAACGTAGATATTACTGACCCCAACACCCCATACTGTTAACAATGAATTATAATTTAATAATGAAAACTGGATTACGTAAATCTTAAAATTGTAAATAGAATTAAAAGCACTTTAAGAAAATTAGGCAAACAATTTGAGCGGATTACTTTAATCAAATCAAATTTTATTCCTTTTTTCATTTCTCGACTGTGTAAATCCTGTACGTAATTGAAGTATTTTTTGAAAATCCTATTACGTCTACTCAGCGTTTAAAATAATATTTCGGCGGCATATCCTTATTATTCAATTGCATAATGCATATAGAACGTTGTGTTACTTGTTGTGATTTAGCTTACTCGAATAGAATTTGGAAATATTTATGTCATGGCAAGAAACTTTACTTGAAATCAAAATGAAACTGAGCGTTTATTTAGGTATGCCAAATATTAAAAAATATATAACAAATAATGTTTGTAACTTATAAAACTGTATGAAAATAAAAACAACATATGTTGTAAATTGTAACCACGAAAAGCAAAAATCCCGCCAAAGGTAATCGCTAATAAGCTCCGTCACAAACAATAAAACACACGTGCCTATAAAAGCAACATTTCGCCAAATTGGCACCTCTTCTACGACCAATCAAAATAAATTGCCATTCATTCCAGGTTTGCAAAGAAATTGTATAATCGCTCATTAGTATATTCGTTTTCACCTGCATGACAACTGCGAGAAGCGTTCGACACTTCGGAATTAGTCTCAACTGTAGAGGATATTTTGTTAAGTAACCTGGGAGTATTGCTGAAATAATAAAATAATATTTTCAATGTAAAAGTTTCAATATACATATCTGGATTAATAATTAACTTTTGACCTTAAAACAAAGATAGGAAACCGAAACTGATATAAACAACAGAGTATTAGTTTTGCTTAAGGATTATATTACCACAAACAAAGGATAAATAGATTTGCCCTTTACAAGACTTAACTATGTAGATGGTGACAGGATTTGACAGTTGAATTTCAAAGTAAGAGGCTTCGTAACTTAGGTACTATAGATTTCTATCTAAATTTAAAAAAAAACCACATTTTTGTTTGAAAATGCTCCTTCAAGCTATTATTATTATTTTTACTCCAAAAATCGACAAAGATAAATTCAGTTTTGTGTATTTTTATTCAAAATTCTATTTTATTAAATGTTAGAAATATTTTAAACGGATTTAAAACAGTTCGGCTAATCTTCAAATTCAAATTCAAATTGGGAAAAGTATTTCTCCTTTTGTAACTTTGCTAAGAGGAATTTGAACTATTTCATTAATAAGAAAAAGCTTCATAAATTTTGACCAATTTTGAAAACTTCTTATAAAAGCCTTGTTTATTAATAATTTAGTTCAATGTTTTGTAGCCGACTTTTTTTGACCAATAAATATAAATAGTAAAAAAAATAGTAAACCGCATAAACCAATATAAAAGGTTGATTCACATTCGCTAATAATCTTAGTAATTAATTCACGTAGTTTAACAAAGCATTTTGTTTAAAACTATATAGTGAGGTTTATTTAAGGTAATTACCGAAGTATTATAAACAAACAACCAATGTGATCGGAATATTATTAGAGTTCATATTTTATTGTAAGTACATATTTTAGCAAGTCTTTATTCATTTGCATCTATAATGGAATTATTTTATTAATAAAAATCATATGAAAAGAATGTTAAAATTATTTCACAATTTATTTCAATAATCATACAGCTCGTAACATCCTTTGTTTACAGCTTCATAAGCGTACATAAAATCAGTCAACTGCGCATCAATAAACTTGTTATTACGAACTATCAAATGTAAAAATGTGTATTTATAACTCGAATGTGGAACAACATAAATGTGATTAACGTCTCTACTACCTATATGTAAAATATTTGTATACGCAATCAAGTATCCTTCTTTGAATAAATTATTTATTACAACATCCTTAGCATCTGCTCAGCGCTAAAAGATCGCTAAAAATGCGTATAAAATATAATGAACAGCTTAAGGGTTTTGTTTTTAACAAGTTAGTATTTTAATAACTGTGTAACTATAAGATTTTTATAGTGTTTTCTTAGATTACTCACGAACATGATTTAAGTATTTTAAAATACCTTTTGTAAAGTAGTACCGCGATATTATTTTAATCTGACATTTGGGAACTATACTATAGACATCGTGGTTGTGATGGGACTGCCATCTCTCTTTCGCGCTTCATATCCGGTATGATTCAATTTAACTTTAGAGCCGAAAATGTGATATTAAGTATTGTTATAAGATATACTAAATTTATTTATATTTAGTAAATAATATCATTTTTAAACATTTTAAACAAATTTCAATAAGAATTAAAAGTTGTGTTTAAATAAATTAAATTTAAAAGTGAACCGAATATGTAGTTATATTAAAAAAAGGACCTTCAGAAAAGTTAAGTAACTTTCCGTAACATTTATCTACACCCACTTATCTTACGCTATGTCATAATAGTAAGTAGGTAAAAAGGATACTGAAGAGGCAAGCTATTAAGAATAATGTTTATCCTCGGCAAACATCAGATGAGCTAAGTGACGTCACAAGGTAGCAACACCCCTTTCAAGAAGGTCAACCAATTAATTTTATTCCAAACAATGTTACTCGAAAGCAAATGAACACTTGTTATTATTATCACTAATTAAAACTTTATAATAATGTTTTAAAAGATATTAAACCATTACTTATTTACATTATTAAACCATTGTTTGTTTGTTAGTTAGTTTGTTTGTTTAAAGATTTTCTTTTTAATTTGATTAACTTAGTGCTCCTTCGTAATTGAGATATATATATTTGTTTGCGTATATATTTATATAATTAGTGATTCATATTTATATAGTAGGTATATGTACTAAAGTAGTCTGTTTTTTGAAAAAAGTAAATTTTAATTAGAAGTAATTCCCACTAAATGCGGACTAAAATTGTATGTAATAATTTTAATAAATAAGGTTATATTATTGTTTCAGTGTCTCGCATTATTCAGCGTTAATCAAATTTCACAGAAGGCAACATACCGAGAAACTCGTGTGTAGGCGCTACTGATTTTCAGATTTCACTTTGTAATTAGGGTTTCACTCATATAGTACATACATCGGTTGTGTTGCGCCGCTCCTGTGTTGACACATCACACTAAATGGGGCGGCCCATGCTGAAAATAATGACTATTTCACACGGAAACTCGAACTAACCGCAATATGGGTTATAAATCTACATTTGTGGGTCGTGAATGCACTCAAAAACTCTGTGATATATATGAATTTATGACTTTAAAATTGCCGAAAAATACTAACATTTTAGGATATTCTCTTCTTAAACTTTGGATATATAACTTCTAACTAAAGTCACTAGGATTTAAAAAGTCCACAACATTGTTATTTTGCATCTGATATTAATGCTTAAGATGTCTCAGGTCAGTGTGTTTGCGTTGGTAAATCCTACAAACATACCCACACATCTTATCATCTTAAACAAACAGCTTTTGTATTCAGATCTAAATCGAAAATATATCTTATACCTTCATTTTTAAAATATAATAAAATTTTGTAGTTTAATATGTTTTTAGTAGTTTTTAAATTAAATTCTCGATAAACCTAAAAGCAATAAGTACTCGAAATAAACAATAATAATCGAAAAAGTTTCATTACTAAATTATATTTGAGTGACGTCACTGTAGAACGAATCATATAAAAATGTCAACAGCTTTAAGCGATTACTGTCATAACGGTTATGATGTTAACATGAAAATATCGATATTTATTCTGCGCACGACATATTTGTTCGTTCCTTTTATTTATCTAGAATACCAATCAAACAAAATGAACCCAATAAAAAATGATTTTTTTAACCTAACTATTTATTATATTATTGTATCAAAACATGTTAAACTCTCAAAATAATGAATTGCATAGTTATTTTTGGCTATATGTCGCCTTTTTGGTCTTAAACAGACAAATCAAGAACTATATAAAAATAACAATTCGGCAATAGGTACTATTTTAATCAGTTTATATAAAAAAGTGACTATATTAAGAATAACGGTACATATTTAAAAATCTCTTAAATAAATATCTTAAACAAAGATAACAAAATTTGTTTGACCTTTCAAATATAATATTTCAAATCGTATTCCTATTTCGCTGGTACTTTGATTAATATTGAATCCTTTTTTTTTCACATGATAAATAAAAAATATTATATTTCGCATTACGTACAATTTTGGTCCAATCAAAGTAACCTACGTCAGTTCATTTTTTACGCACGTCCAACTAACCACTAAAGAAACACTTTTTATTAACAAAATGTAATTTCTAAAACAACTTAAGAAATTTTTATATTTTTTCTTTATCACGCAATCCAAAGTAGACTTTTATTTAATTTTTTTCTCTTATAAAAAGTGTCTCCAACGAATAATATCTTTGGTACGTTTAAAAATTTCCAAGCATTGTAGCTCGTCATTTGCTAAAGTAAATATAAAAATTTTCCTTATCTCTATGCGTAACTGGAAGTATGTAGGTACTTACTACATATTGTTTTATTCTACTTTATTGAATTATGAATTTTCATAATTGGAATACAATATATTTATATGCAGCTGTTATTAAGTTCCATCTAGTTTACGAAAGTATGAACAAAAGTGTTTACAAACGTCGCCTGAAGAATATTGGCATCTTTGCTCTTACTAATTTTCCATAAAACAGTTTATCATCTTTTTGAAAAGATTCATTATAATGGTTATCTATCGAATAGATAAGCGATCTTTTCATAAAGAAATTTAACACAAAAAAAATATATATTTATAAAAGCAAGCAAAAGTTTTTAATTTATTTAAAGCGATATCGTAATGGTGTCATACAAAGTCAATATTTGTCCTAATCTTATTGGCATATGCGGAGACGCGTCGAATTCTCCATCTCAATAAAGTTATTAATAAATTTCACTTACATAAGAAATATTTATGGTTGCCAATGGTAGAATGACTATTGAAAAATATCTTTTTCATATTCGCATTTGATAAAGTCTATCATTTCACTTTAATTAATAAATATTTAGAAAATGCTATCTATATACTAATATTACACTAATTAGACTCAAAGTTTTGTCCTAACCCTGAATTTATAGACAGTTTTTATCACTGTCACTTAACCTACAAAAATACAAAAACTCCAGCATAACGGCGCTAATGAGTGCACAATCTATCTTCATCATTAATCCTTGTATATCCCAAGTTTTTATACCGCTCTCGAAATAACATGAATGCGGAAGAACTATGAAACTTAAGCAATATTACATGACCTTAATTATGTAATTCAATTATACAAATCTGATTCCTTTTTAAATAATATTTTTTATATAGAGAAAGAGCAAATTTCAATTAATATGCGGAATTATTCGCAGTCGATCTCGTTTATGAAATTGAAATAAAAAATGTATACAACGAACTACTAAAGTGAAAATACCAACAAGTAAATTCGCAAACTTTTAACGAACCAAATTGTACGGAAACATCGAAACTTTCTGACCAGTTAAATGATAACGTAATAAGTGTTTTAAAATTCAAAAACCACTGAAACAACTTCATAGACCACATAAATAATAACAGAACTTTGCAGGAACAAAGTGTAACACAAAGTAACAAATTACGTATAAAAGAGTACATAAATCAGACCCATATTCATTGTATTTATTCACAATTTGCAGGGTTTGATTTTTACCTCAAAATTACCCGTGACGCATCCGTTTCACAGCCTCGTTAGGACTCATGAATAATACAAAGTAAAGGTCAGTTTTATATATGAAAATTTACATACAAATAAAACTTTAGTAATATTTTATTACTATAAATAACTACTGTTGGGCATATTACGATACTACTCCGATTGTTAAGCTAGAATATTAAAATATAGTCCGAAAATTTAGCGAAGACAACAGCTACAACAGATAGAGCAGGCACGAAACATAATTAAGAAGAAGTGGTGGTACTGTCCCGGTACAGAAAACCGTGATAAAAGCAGTTAGGTTAACACTTATAAATAGATCTTACTCGTTGTTTGTGAAAAAAAATGTACGTCTCACAATTTAATATTATTATAAGTGATATTACCGCGTTTTCATGGCGGAACGGTCAAGGTCACGTAGTATCATAGGAAAATTGAATGTATCAAAGTTAAATTACGAACGATGTCACGATAGGCCCTTAAATTAACGTTACGGCACGTAAGGTCTTATAGACCGGACTTTAATCAAAATCAAAGAAAAACAATCCCAATAAATTTATTATTGAGTTGAATATTAAGAATACATCATGAATAAAGTTATTGTTGTCTACGATGGTTGGTATAATATCCAATAAGATTTTAATAATGATATATATTTTTAAATCTTATTCAAATTATTTTAACTATCTAGTTATGTTTATTGTCTTACTTACATTAATTGTATCGCTAAACTATTATGTAGGTAGTACTAAGAGCAGCGGACAGTCATGCGTGCTATCTGTTATATGTTGCCTTCGCGCAGATTCTTTGATACATATTTTATATTTAGCTCAATTGATTTTAATAATTTGCCTAAATTTTCTATCCAAAATTTTGCTTTTCACATTGATTGATATGATTATACAAAAAGGGCCAACCGCTTAAGTTTTTTATTTTTACATAATCTCAAGGGAAAATTCAAAAATAATTTGTTACAAGCAGCCTGACAAAACTTTTCTCATTGGTTCTCACTTTCCTTTCATTCAACATCTGTCTAATATGAAACGTATTAAGCTTTGAGCAGAAAATGATCATAACATTTTAGAAATAGTTTTTTTTTTTGCTTTCATCATAATTTTAGTAGAAATTGTCACCTATATTGAATGCGTCTCATAAAACGTACGAGTAATGCATTTAAATTACAGTTTTATTCTTGAAGTGAAAACTTATTATAAAAGTTATAGCGAATGCAATTTGAATAAAAGGTTTTTAAGTGCATATGATAATAATACGAGAAGCCACTCTAGTTATTTTAGGGCCTCATAGACACAATACATACATAGGTTTATTACCTTTGAAACATAGTTTTGCATAAACTACCTCAAAGATAAAATATAACTTTGAAGACAAACTAAGTATTTCTTTAATCTCTAAGCAATATTTTCTTGCTTAGATATAATTAATTTGTAGACTTCTTTTTTAAATTGCATTATTAAATCTATAACAAGCAAACTTTTGCAATTAATTAACAAATTATTGAAGTAGAAACTTAATAATAATTGGATTGTTTGTTAAAATCTGTTTGTTAAAATATGATTTTGTAAAGAAATCGGTAATGAAGTATTCCTGTAAGCATTACAGTATGACTGATTGATTGATTCTCAGCGTGATCTCAGCGTACTAATTGTTGTTTTAGTATGTTTTTGTTTTTCGTATTTCATACTAACACCTATATTAAAATAAAAGTACCTACAATTTAAATTCAAAAGTGATAATGTTACAAACGCTCTTATTTGAACTGTAAAAAATTCACTATCAGAAAATCTTCAATAGAAGAGTATGATTGTGAAAGACTTTCAAAAGAAACAAATGAACTGCAGTTCTGTAACTACTGAAGAAAAGGAAAATTTTATTGACTTCAATGAAGAAAAGCTTTAGAATTAAAATATATTCAGAACATTATAACGATTTGCATTCAACGTGGATTTATTTCCATTTGTGTAATTTTGTATTATAAACTTGATTAATTAAATCATTTTTTTTGTATAAGTCTGACTAATATGGGGCCATTCTCTATATAATAATAATAATAATAATAAATGTTTTGTTGCTTTAAAATAATAATGCTAAAACAATTTAAAACACAAGAAAGAAAATTTAGAGCAATTGGCGTCCTTATCACTAAAAGTAATTTCTGTCAGGTAACCAATTGTCATGGGAAAAACATTTCTCATATAAAACTAATAATTAAGAAAATTATAATATATTTATAGGAAAGATATTTATTAGCTGCACAAACCCCTTCGGGTGCTTAGAAAAATATGATCAAGACAGTTGTAATATTAATCACCAAATTTATAGTATAGTCGCAAATTTGTTTCTAGAGTAGGAACAGTAAAAGCTCAGAACAGCGTCACGACATAAATTACAAACCAATTAGGCTTAGAAATTTTCAAAGTAGCTTTGCAGGAATTAGAACTATGGGTCTTATATAGCAATCAAATATTTAATATCACCTAATAAGGTGTTGAAATAGAGAAATATTAATACATAAATTCTTAATTTCTAATATTAAATTTACTTAATACAATATTGCTAAAATTATATCACTAATTAAATAACCTTTTTAAAGGAATGTTTTTAATAAAGAGATAGTGAAATTTATTCAGAGAAATACAAGAAAAAATATTATTCAAGGCGGTCGAGTTTTAATAAATTTAAGAAGCAACGGTCAAAGAATTCTTAATGTGAAAATTAAATAACTAATCCTTTGTACTTGCAACCGTGAGTTCAACAGTTCAGCAAACAATTCAATCCGTTTTATAAAATAAGAATGTTGAGACGAACTGCAAACGAAGACCCTTGTAAAAGATGGAGTGCGAGCGCCTGCGAACATTTCTTTCAATCTGTATTTAATTTCTTAAATAGCCTTTGACATTTCTTATGTCAATATATTACAATGATTTCTCTTCCTTTCTCTGATTAAATATGTTAAAAGATTTCGCGATCATTCTAACTTGAATTTATAATCTATAGATAATTCTAATGTGTTTGATGACATGGAAGCGTTGGATTAATTCTAATGATATAAAACTTATAATAGTAATCTGCAGTAAAAATTGTAATAATTTAAAACGTCTTATGCGCTTTACTATTGCGTTTATTTGAAATTTATTAAATGTTTAAAATCATTTTCGCAAATATCCTTAGACAGCACTACACAATCTATATAATTAATCAATTATGTGATGTTTCGTATAATTTGTATCTAAAAACAAGTTAACGAGTTTTTGGTAAAGCGGCATTTACAAAATGTTGTGAGGGTGGTCCTGTCTTTTTTACGCGAACATTCGCTGCCTCTAATTAGTATAACAAAAAATCTGCATGTAACTACTAACATGGTCGTATAAATAGCAATTACCTAGTAGTTTTATGTTGGTAATAAATTTGTACGTAGTACCTATACATGTATATTTTAAAACGACAGTGTTACTCGTTCTTATTTTCCTTTTAAGTATCTTGACAGCTTATTTGGCGCTGTAGTTAGCGCCCTAGACTTTTACGCTGACAGTCCCGACTTCGTATATTTAAAATTTTAAAAAATACCACCAATTTATGTTTAGTCAACTAAAGGCTTTCATGAGAATTTTCACTACCACTATATTTTCACTAAATCAGTTTGTCCTCTATATGTGAGATTTATACATTTTATTCTCATTTATTCACATGAAAAAGCTTTTTCTTCCAATTCTTCTTGTGTATAATAAATAGTCTTGCAAAATACAGATGCTAGTAGCATATTTTTACGTTATACAAGTTAATTCAAGAATTTATAATTTACGTACGAATAATAAAAATATTTCAAGTGGTTTGTAAATTGTAAAATTATGCAATATAAATAATATACGAGTATAAATCTTTATTTAGGTATAACCTTTTCAAATCAAGTAAAAGCGTTAAAAATAACTAAAAATAAATATCTAAAAAAGATATCTGGTATATTATAATAATAAAAATCACTTCACTTTAAAGGGATCCTTTTAATCTGCGCTCGTTCAAATAATGATATCTTTTTATTTACTAGTATTTTTTACTCTATACCTAAGATTATATATGTCTCTTCAATGTGGAACGATATCAACATTTGCTCATTGAATCAACAAAATCGTCGGAGATAGAAAATTGGAAAACATGTTACCTTTGCCCTTCTTTTGATTATATTTTTGAACGGTCAGGTGTGTTAACTTAACGAGATTCTATGATATCTACTACAAGGAATAAGGGTCTCATTTGACCTTTCATAAACATCAACAAAAATCTTCTATTTCGTCTATTATGTGTTAATACATTCATCGTTAGTTACGTTATAGACATATTTGAATTACAATTATCATTTTAATAGAAAGAAAAAGACCAATACCTACATTTGTGGCACGAGTGCATTTTCCAATTGGCAAAATATCCGATGCGGATTATTAAGTGAGTTCCTTTATTCGCTCAACCGCATGCGGGACAACGCACAGGTTAACGACGAATGAAAATAAGTCATAATTGATCTAAATTAAACCAATTTTCCATATAATTATTTTAAAATACATTTTATGGAAATTAAGAAAGAAATAAAATTAACGTTTTTTCCTTATTACAAAATATAATTTTCTATTTGGTTAGGTGAATTTTAATTTGAACTTTGATTACAAACAAACAACTGGGGTTAAGGCATTTATAAGAAAAAATATCTATAGATTTCTATGCGTATATTTTTGTGTTTTAATATCGTGTTCAAGGTAACAAAATAAAATTTTAAATATTCAAATATAAAAAAAATAAAAATACATCAAACAGACAACAAAATAGTCCCTGGCCTAATATCCACAGAACAAGTTTGTGGCCAGAATACACACACAATATATGCCTTATGAAAATTCAAATATAACAATATTATGTTTATTTGAAACAACAAATAGTCATATTGACATTGAATTGTAAAATAAAGCCTTTTGTTTGTATCATAATATTTCTTGTTGGAACATAAAATATGTTGTTCTATCCTATGTAAATACTAGATGTGTATTCAATAGTGCACGACCTGTAAGGAATATATACATCTTATTTTTATATGTCTTATAGGTTTTTCATCGCATTGATTTAATGTGAAACTTCGAATTATCAAAAGAACAATGTTCAGATCCCATACATTTGGGATATTTTGCACAACACATTGAAACAACAACTGAATGATATTTGAAAGAAATTTGTAATAAGGTGGCGTAAAACGAAAATAGTGTTAAGCTTAAAAAATTGTAACTTACGACTTTCTTTCAACCGCTACTAAGCTAAAAACTTCAGCTTCAAAACTATTTATTTTACCTAAAAAGTTCACAAAGAAATCTTTTTAACCAAACTTAAAAAAACAGACTTCCAATATGTGTTTCTATTAACCCAAATAGACGTGTAGTAATAATACATTTCACGTGACTCCAACCACATTGAAACATCAAACAACCATCTTTTGAAAGCTCGCAATTATGCAAAAGTGACTTTTGTATTTCATTTTAATTAAGTCAAGAATACCAATTAGCGTGTATGTATTAATTTGTTGTTGATATTTTGTTTCTTAACTCCTACATGCAATTATGAAACGTGCTCAAACTTTCTCTAATTATTACGTTTTATATTCAAATAAAAGATAAAATCAGAGCGGTTATCATGTGCTAGGAGCATTATTGTTGTCTATTTTTGAAACGATAACCACTGAGTTAAATACATTAGAATAACGGGATGAGTGTGCACATTTGTCTGTTCTACCCAGCATAGCGGACGTAGATATTTATCTGTGATAACAATGATTTCCGCTCAAAGACTCCACACTAACACAATAAACAGACGAAATGTGATCATATATCAGAATAGTATAAAAAGTATTTAGTATATTTTATTCAAAGTGATAAAAAAAGAGTTTTTTTTACAAATATTTTGGTCTTATTATCGTTTTAGAGTACTTGCAATTTTAAGCTATTGGATTAAAATCATTTAACAAGTTTTCAATACACTGTTTCAAAATAAAATTACAATTACTTCATTATTTAAATAAAAGATTTTCAGTTAACAAACAACAGATTCAATATTTATTTGAATCAACAACATGTTCTGTATTTAAAAAATCTTTGTGTTAAATAAAATATTGTGTTAACAAGTCATTCCAGAACATACATTTCAACCTTACATATTGACAGACGTACATTACATATTTGAACATGTGAACTTTGTAGGAATCCCAACAACTGAAGCTACGTTACTAGATTGCATCCACATACAAAACTGGAATACGATCATATAGTTTAACAAACTACTATAATTTATAATAAATAAAATTTACTGAACATTAGAAATACTTACTTTTAGCAATATTAGAAATATTCTCATTTTAATGGAATCTCTAAAAATTAGTCTTATTTAAAGTCATAGTGAGCTCCCGTTATGTCTGTTACTTAGTCTTGTCCGATTGAAAGTGATAAAACTTTTGTTTCACGCCTTTACAAAGGACAGCCGAGTTGTTTTGTTTTTACGTTAGGCTTATCTTAATTTGCAACAGCTTTTCATGCCTGTATGTTATCTTATTTAAGATTTTTTTGTATCTGCCTTATTGAATAGTATTGATACAACACCGTGAGATAGATCAGAAATGAACCATCAGTAAATTGAGATTCTTTTAACATTATTACAATAATAATTTGCTCATATTTTTGTAAACAACTTTGTCATATCTAATTACAGTATAAAAAATATCGTGCGTGTCATATTCATGGTGTTTATAAAACGCGAACGTGTGTCACTGTCTTTCATGATACGTGGGATACACGAGATGCTAATTCCACACGCTGAAAGTATTCATTATTTTTAACGAACTAATTTATTTTGTTGTGCTTTTATTATTGCCTTAAAAACATTTGCAATTCTAAAAAAACGTTATTGTAATATTTTAGTTTTCAAAGTAGCTGAAACATTACAAGCTCTATGAGCTATACTATAGGGTGTTGTTATCTTTCAAAACGTTTTATAGTGTCGTAAAAACATGTACAAGACGCGCAGTGATATATACCTTATATTAATTGAATTAGACATGAATTAATCTAACATTACATTGGATACATCTGCATTCAATGTTTTTTTTTTGTTCGACTATTATTAATAATCTAGTTAATCATAAAATTTAATATTTCTTTTATCCTGAATAATTTTCGGCTCAAACTTATATACTATTAGGTATATTTATAAGTAAACAATCATTATAAAATTCTGAACAATTTTATCGATTACAAGACATTAAAATTCACTTTTTGATTCTGTTGATTAAGTTGTACGGGACGAGTGGACAGGTAGTAAACAAAATGCTAATTCGTGTTCTCTTTTGAATATTATATTATTTTGATTATAACCCGTCATTTTTATACAATTTAATGATTTCAAGATTGAAGATTCAAAATTTACGTACTAGAATCAAATCGACCGTGGCGGCTGTAAACGGAAAGTTCATTTTAAAATCCCCTCTATTTATTTAGGTATACGGTTTACACACTATTGACCTTTGACATGACCCCGGAAGAGTATTCATAAATTTTAACTGATGACCATTATTTACAAATAATAGTATGTACAATATAATAATCTAGTTATTTACAATTACTTTTAAAATTTATTTGATTAACTACGTTTTTGTTAGTTACTATCAAACCAATATCAAGCTACTGAATATAAAATTATGAGTATTTAACGCAATAACCTATAGCTCTTTTAATACTCGTATGTAACTAGAACCTTGATTGAACGATGGCTTTAAAGGTTTCGTTCTCATATAACATGTTTAAAGACATCCCATTCATTCAAGAACCGACACAAAAAGGGTGTTTATTTGCAAACCACATTAATCATTTGGAACATAATTTATTAGAAACATTTATTTCTTTTACAGAGAAATTCGATGAATTTTCAATTTGTTTCTGTGAGTAGAAAATTTATTAAACATCAGAAAGTAAAATATTTTATGACGAATGAAGGTCGTGGTCAAGGGCTAAACATCTATTTTCGTGGTACAAAGGTCTACGATTTAATCTCCACCTCCAGACCGAAAACAAAGCACAAAGTATTCCTAAATATTTAGACAGTGTTATAGATCAATATAATATATAAGTTATAAGTAAAAATGCCTTTAGTTTGAATATTTATAACATTCGATTTGTTCTATAAAATAATGTGGGTACTTAATCTCTACTATTGCGAGTTTTTATTGAATTTTAAGTGATTTATTTTTCAACTATGTATATTAATTACCTACTCATTTGCGTAATATTTAGATATTAAAATATATACATACAAAATACATTCAATACAGTTTATTGACTCAATAAATACAATAAAAAAATACTGAGTCTCTTTTTATTTTTTTTGCCATCGATACATTTTCAGGCTAACATATTAAATTAATACCTATATGAGTAGTGTTACAGATCCGTCAGTAATAATATTACCGGCATCTCGCCGAATGAATACTAACTGAAGCGTATTTGTTTCGTTTTTACTGAATAGCCATCGATGTTGAATAAATAACTGAGTTATCATTCTTAACAAGATGTTCTTATTATAATTTTTATGCAGTTTTTTTTAAATTTATTCAATTAACTTAAAAGGCGGTGTATCATTGCAATTGCAAAAACAGTGGCTTGAAGCAAACCACCAGGCCGTAAGCCGTATAAAGCATTTTAATAAGAATTATAACGTTATTCGCAATTCGTGATTACATTTAACGTCAAAATGAATTATCAAGGATTTGCACTTAATATTATTGTAGTTTCAGTAACTTACTGAAACTACACTTCAGTTTTCAGTCAATGCTCGCACTTTCATACTACGACAGATGTTGTAACGCAAAACTTTATCTTCTAATTTTGAATTTTTGACATATGTTAAATATTTAGTTTATTTAATTAAGTATCATGTTTATGTATATACCTACATACTTGTTTTGACCGGGGATCGAACTCGGAACTTCTTCTAGACGAAAAGCCTGCTAATCATTTGCTTACAATCCCCACAGATTTTAATTAACCTTATATATTTAATTTTTTTATAACATTTAATGAGTCATAAATATTATTTTAACAGTCGAATAGTAGGTACCTACTTTATTGTATTCAATATCAAACTGTATTAACTTTATCTATTACAAAATCGACTTTAATGGATTACGGTTGAATGAAAAATGTTCTAGCGCTCGCATCGGCCGTGGTGATGCTGTTGTGAAGCCACATTGGAACTATAGTATTTATTTTTCAACTCAATTAAAGTTTGCTAACTTTTAACATTGTTTATTTAACGTTCAATAACAGAATTTCATTTTTTATATTACGTTATGACTTATTAAAAATCTGCCCAAGATGCGTGTTTCCGAACCTCTAAATATTTTTATTTAATTCTTTGATTAATTTACATTTAAAATATACATATTCTTTTTTAATCTATATAAAACTACATTTATATAATAATATCAGCCGTGTCTCCGTCCGTTAACTATGAAGATTATATTGAGAAAACTAATTTTATTCTTATTAACACTAGATTTACCAAACCAGTCAAAATGACTGGTCTCGCAAGATCAAATTAAAATTCCTACTGCATGTAACATTTTCTTTAATTCTTCTAATCTTCTTTAATTTATAACAGAAGAATTAGTTTTATGAATTTTATATTATTTTATATATATATATTTGTAACAAATATATACTTTTTTTTGGTTTTGGTAGAAATAGGTATATTTAAGCTGGTAAATATAGTGTTAATCGAATATTTTATTATTTTAGAAGTGTTTACTTTAACCTTTTAAAAGACTTATTTTCTGTAATACATATATAAATGATGAGTATTTCTCGTTCATCATAGCCAATTAGGAGATTAATAATTAGTATTAATAAAATATCCTAATTTTAATGAAAATATTACTTCATAATTTTTTAATTTTCCTCCTTCCTTCCTCAGCGGAGGACATCGAGGAATTAAAGAAATAAGATTTAACTTATCATTCCCTAAATCGAGCGGTAAATAGTTTAATAAATGCGTGTTTTTCCCCAGTTTGAATAACTATTAAAAATATTTAAATAAGCTACAGATTTCTGAGATATTTTTCAAAGTTATTTACTCTATAAAACGACGTCGACTTCTAAAGCGGACGTAATTGAACGTTCAATTTTTATTTATTTAGGAATGTATGTTAAGTAAATACGAATGATCGATGAGCAGGTCAAATTTGGTTGAATTTATAAACTTGATTTTACTTATTTAATATACAAGTTGTATTAAACAATAATAAATTGATAATTATTTATCTCAGATTTTAGATAATAATGCAAATTAACTAGAGCAATAACGTATTTGAGATAGATTACCAAAATAAGGAAATTACTTCAGCTACATGCCTACTGAACTTAACAGAAACCCCAACCTGTCCCTAAAATCAATGAACTGCTCATTGAAAGCATTTGCTAAATTATAATTACTTATTTGTTTAAAACAATTTAAAAATGTGGATAATATTTATTTAACTATACTTGATAAATATACGTATGTTATGGAAAATAGTCATCGGTCAACGTAAAGTACTTCTATATTATACGAAGAGTTGTACAAATAAACATGCGATTGTGACATGTGGCATTACACATGTAATCGTATGAATAAAATTCACTTAAAATATTTGCTTATTTAACGTCTACGAAATCCACTATTATTTTTTTAACTTTCTCAAAAAAAAAAACACAATAAAACTTTATAATTTTTCCACATTAACATATTCAAAGATCCATTACATCATAAGAAGTCGGCGAATTTTTCAAACTTCCCGGAATCGTAAAAGTTATTAATCGAAGTTTTCACGAAAAACTTATCCTATTACGGAGTTACTTTTACGAATTTCTAAATAAATATGTTGTACTAACCTGATAGTGGAGTGTCGTCTGAAGGCTGCTTTGAGTTTCGCGTTACTTATTCGTGGCAGTTAGTCGTGGCCACCGATATGATCGCGCGCATTCAATAACAAACTTTTCTGAAATGCAGGGCTTATATAGAGTAGTGCTCCGCCCACCGCCCGCCTCGGGGCGGCGCGCAACCCCGCGTCCGACACCAACACAAACTCGACAAAAACTTCAAAAAAACTTTTCTAAATGTCACACACATTATCTTTTGAATAATATATCTATTACGAGATTTCACCATTATGCCTTACCAAGGTTGCCTTTTCACATGAAAGATCACACAACATAAGTTTACCAAACGTTTCCTGCATATTATCATTAACTTAATTCTTAAACTAATTTTAACAACTTTGTACAGTTTATTATTGGAGTCATTTTTATTATTTAATTACGATAATAAACCGCTATATAAAAAAACTTATATTAGTTCGCGAATATTCCTAAGTATATAATTATAATGTATGTATTTAAATGTATGTATCTACTTATAAACAAAATAAAATTGTATTTACATTTCTTCAGTGAATAAAGTTGTACGAGACCGTTTTGTAAAAGAATTTTAGAAGACATTTTGTGGTAATATATTGTATTTCCCTAGAGAGGTGTCGAATTTCTTTACCTCAATCTGTTCTCCTAACATATTATGTAAACGTGAAACTATCTTATATTACCTAATATCCAAAACTATAATAATATCCGTTATTCAATTTTTATTATTGTTATTTTCCTTAATATCATAGTATGATACTAGATATCGAGGGCGGCCTCGGTAGCGCAGCTGTTAGCCTCCAATTTGTTACGAAGAAGTCCCGAGTTCGATTCGCACTCGAATCAAATGTTCTATTAATAATAATTATCAATTACTCATAAATATGTTATTATTATAAAAAATAGATAAATATTTGTTTCGGCTTTGAATTTTATATGATTGTTTTTTTCTTGACTAAACACAAATGGTGCAATATATATTTATTTATTTAACAAAAACAAACATTGCAATTGATATCAAATACCAATGAAAGGCATTGAAAACAAAAGAAAAATGTAGCGATTACTACGCCGTGCTACGACACTACGACGCTACAAAGCAGCGTGTCGTAGTCTTTACTTTCAAAATCAGACGTATTGATATACTGAAATCATATCCACGCAAAAGTTTACTGCTTTGTTGTTTTTTTAAATAGACACTATGTATATATTTATAAAATTAACACATGTTTCGTGATATATAATCTCTACAAAACATATGAAAAGGTCAGGTTTGTCTTTATTTATCCTGATTTTGGTTTCTATAACAATTAGTAATATTTTTAACTACAAGTGGCTTTCGAGAATATTTACTCGATCAATCATACACGTTTCAAGAGCATAATCAGTGCACAGCCTACGTCATGTCGTATATTTAAATTTATTATTGACATGTATAATACTAGCAATTAAAATTATACTGAATTATTTAAATTGTTTTTAAGAACAACTTTTTAAAATTATTTATATATTCACTAAAATACAATTTCTGTATCTATTTTGAAACGTAAGTGAAAGGACCATATAATAGAAGTTATAAATAAAATTCTGTATTATTTTGGAGCTACATGATGATTACATTTGCATAGAAAACGTTCCACAATGTAAGCCCCCTTAAAAATAATTCAAGGCGCACATTGAAATGAAACTCTGGAGTAACTTTTTTTGTATTACGTTGTATTTCCCTTATTGAGTTACATTTACATTGACATTACTACATAATACGAACTATTGAGTACTATTTTTAATACATTGTATTATGTTTCGCTGTTGATTTTTTTACAGTAACCTTTTTTTGCAGATAACAGATGCCCCCACTATGCCGGCTTTTTGGACACAAATGGTCTCTATTATGTCGGTTTAGTGAGGCGAGTTTAACTTTCGCTAATATAGCTACTATTTCCATTATAATAAATGAAATGGCAAAATCGCTCATAATATATAAATACATATTTTACAAATGTTTATATGTAGTCCCAAAATTTACTTTTTGTAATACATCTTAAGTTTCATGGAATAAGGATTTCTATTCTCTAACCTACCAGTATGTCGTCACTTATCTGCCAATAACAGTCGAATGAACATTGCAGCCGGAAACATTGGCAATTTTATTAAAACATTGAACAATTCCGAACTTACCAGAATGTAAAGACGTACCTAATAACACGTGTAGGTTTAGAAATAACAAAAATAACATCAACTTGAGACAACTTTATATATACTCTTTTGTTTTTATTTATACACTGAAGTCGTGATGTATTATTATTTATTATTACTTGGTATAATAGTAGGTATCCGAAAAATTACACGTCAATAATAAAACTTTTTCAAACGTATATTAATTAATCAGCAAAATTTAGTTTCTATATAAGGAATATTCATTATATTACAAATAGGATACTATAAAAAGTTATTATTTATTTTGGGTTCTGGGATTGACGTTGAGTTGTTTTGATATACGTAGCACAGGGCTAATTAGGATACTCCGTGATCGAAACATTGTTAATAAATGTATATCTGTTTAAAATTTAAAAATTAAAGTCACATTAAATAAGATTATTTCCCCTAACTTGTAAACAATATAACGTAACAAATAGTGTAAGATGTAACTCGTAACTTTATGGTGGTTAAAACACACATTAAACGTTTTGTGAAACATTACTCACGCATGTTACGTCGTAAAATATCTCCTTACAAGGTACACCCACGCTTGCTTAAAAATCCGTTCATTGTATCTACAATTCTCAGTGAAGTCTTCAGCAGATGTTTGATAATCTCATTAACGACGTGATTTTTGTACATCATTAATTGCGGAAAATTATTTATTAGGGATACTGTTATGTATCATTATTTTCCTTATTAAATGTAGTTTTCTTAAACAATATTAAATTAGTATTATCTAATCTCGTTAGGCCTGCATAGCGAATGATCGATATAAATATTTTCCTATAGTAGCAATTGTCTCACGTATTATACCTTAATATGATATTAGAATATATATGTATATATAACTTCCCTCCTGTAGTTTCTAGAGGTGTCCCCAAATTTCTAAACGTGTGTACGCTTGTAATACTAATAATGTTGCGGTTAAGGGTGTCGGTTCCAAACGTCACATTCATAGGTGTCGTTTCTTGTGGTAACTGGATAATCTACGTTTGTGATTTAGTTATTGTACACCTATTTATTTTACTGAACTTAACTTCACAGTTTTTTGAAATTATTATTACGTAAGTACTGTTAAAATCTATAACTGAAAGAGTTGTTGATGGTAAAAATTTGTAAATAGTGAAATTCAAATAGTTTTCAGTTAAAACATTATTTAAATAATATCATAGCATATTTATCTAATATAATAATATGTATGTATTTATAATTATGTAGACTATAAAAAAGATCTCTTTCAAGGCAGGTAAATTATAAAATGAAAATGCGGATATGTATATAGTTATTTTTTATTATTATTTATATGGAGTTCGTGTCAAATTCAAGATACTCCCTTTCTCGAATAAATTTCCCCGCAAGTACTCGTAGTTGTAAGAAACTGAACCGTCTCCTGGTTATAAATAGGCGTAGTCAGTGAACCATGGAACCTTTCAGATCACCTGCCTCCGACACTCCTTCTAATACATATTGATAACGTTCCATGTACATATTATTTTATTCCGTTTCAAAACTTTTATCTTATGCACGTATCGTAACAATCAATGAAAAAAAACACATAACAACCCGAACCAATAATTACTTTTTAAATACTTTATGCGGCTTACTATTGCGATTATTTTGAATTATTAAAGTCCCAAATTCTTACCTTTTTAAATCTTTATAGCTATAATAATGATTTTTTTACAAACAGCAAAACATATATAAATATTATTATAAACAACATTATTATCTAATAATTAATAGTCCGAAAATATACCTAATGTAAACTAGACTTTATTCGTAGCTTATTTTCTCATATAAAATCAATGATAAGGCAACCTTAGGGAAATGAATCAGCCCTGAACAAATGATAACATAGTGGGATAAGTATAGGCGATATGTGATCGATGACTTTTTAATCTTACTATTTTAAATAACAACTTAAAACTATTATAATATTTCACACCTCAATGAACATTCAAATCAATTCAAATTCATTTTCTAAATGAGAAAATTGAACCGTTATTAATTAGATTAAAACAAAATAGTTAATCCATTGAATTATATATGTTAGAGAAGATCTTTCAAAGGATCTAAGCAAAAGCAAATTTATCCTTCTAGTACAACATATTTAATTCGATGACTTGATCTAGAATATTCTGCTAATCAATTGAAACGTAAATTTTAGTTATGAACGCATGAACAAATTTCGGTGATTGGTTATTAAAATATAAATACGTTTCTATGAATAGTTACATACACTTGTATATAAGTTTATATGACAGTTAAATTTGTTTATTCAAACATAACAAATAGTTTTCTATAACGCCCTTACCAAGATCGTTATGAGCGGCAACACGTATAAATTGCACCCGCGTGTCACCCTCCAGCTGCCTGGATATTGCCTACGTAAAATGTCACTACATCACAATGAATACTACGGAGCTGCCATTTCATTTTAATCTTTAAAATTTTTATCTCAGTAACGCGACACATTAATATGTGTTTATAATGAAAACCAAATAAAATACATAAACATAAACATTCCAACTGTATGTAACACATTATCCGTAATTACAAGTCATTAAAATAATTATTTAATTAAGCAAAATTCAATAACTCTATAGTCGAACGCATGAGAAACATTCCGGTCGTGTATATGAACGCCTTTTGTGTATGTACAATCCCACTTTGCATAATTTTACTTTTTCAAATTATGTTATTACGAATAATGAAAAAACAATATTTGTAGACATGGAGCAAATTGTAAGTATTAATTTATCATATACCCACGTCCAGACTCGACCGAGGTAATGGCAGCATGATATTAGGAATGCATAGTGGGCGTTAATAATATTAAAATATTTCAGGAAAATTTTATTAAAATAAATAAAAAATATACCTACGCGTCTTCATGATAAATTAGAAAATGTTATTTAAGTTCAAAATTTAACAATTTAAGTTCAAAATTTAACAATTTAAGTTCAAAAACAAAAATCAGCAAATCGAAGTAGCTTCTTCTTTTATTATTAAAGGTTTCAGATATCTATTAAAGACAATTCTACCAATGTCGAGTATTCGGGCAGCAGCACAATTAGAAATTATAAAATATTAATACACACATAAACCTCCATGTCAAAAAACAAAAAGTGTCCGAAGCAGCTTCGTTCATTCATAACATAAATATTACGTAAAATTTGTATTTCTTAAAATATTGGTATGAGCTCTCAATGTGACAGATGTAGTAAAAAGTATTATAAAATAAATTAATTTATTATGGTCAGTATAACAATAATTAACTCTATAAAAACTGTAACTATGAATCGTCTTAGTATTGCTGTTTGCGAGACTTCTCTAAGATTTAAATTGTTTAAGATCTCTTTATTTGAAATGGCTGTGTGTGATAGGTATCCCTACATTTATAGGAAGACTACAATTCAGTGTCCAGTAACCGTTATTGTTCTGTATTATTCATGGCATTTATAAAGATATTATTGCTAAAAACATTTTTTCATGTAGTTTTATAAAACTAATTATTTTATTCATTTCACAGTCACGATAATGATTTAACAGTCAATTTAAAAGAATTTATTAGGCTTTATATCACGTTGATTTTGATTATTTTAAATCAAAATCAAAAAGTAAAATTAAAATAATCAACATAATCACGATAGATAGCAAGCTTGTTGTCTCGTTTCAGAGTCTGGGAAATATGGCAACCCTGAACAATAAAATAAATCTGTCGATATTATTAATATTGTGTCATTTACAAAACAATCTTGAAAATCTAAGATACAATACCTACTCGAGCTCTGCATTTGCGTAATAACTATCACTAACAGATAAAATTAATTTAGAAAATTTGCGTAGTTTATTGAATAGGTTATTTTATGAACTTTCGTATACGTTTATTTTAATTCGTTTTAGTATTTCATTTTATTTTTTTAAATAAATGTGTGCCTATTTTCTTCTCCTAAAATACGTTAAATGTCGTCAACCAGAAAAGTAATTTATAAAAATGTCAATGTCTTCAATTCATCATCATTATTCAATTCATCATTATTTACAATAACAGGTTCATCAATCTCATTGACGTTCTTAGAATCGATTCTATCAATTCCAATTTCTAAAAATTGTTTATTGTGATTTGGCTCTGAAACATTAAGTTCATCAAACTCGTTAAATATTACATTTCTAGAAATTATTATTTTCCTTGTATTAATATCAAACATTTTGTAATTTCTGGCATTTCCTTGCATTCCAACAAAAAACATTTTTTTACCTTTTTTATCAAATTTTAATCGTTTTTGTGCTGCTATATGTACATATCCTACGCATCCAAAAGTCTTAACAAAGCTTAAATCTGGCTTATCCCCTGTCCATTGCTCAAATGGAGTTATATCTGGGACCTCACTTGATGTAACTCTATTCATTAAATATACAACGGTACTGACTGCTTCGGTCCA
>JAPWLS010001536.1:0-52513 GCA_028551675.1 Tineola bisselliella | reverse complement strand
ATATATTATAGGAACGAGTTAGTTAATAATAGTAACACAAATAAAAATAATACAATTTAAATAACTTTATTAATGTTTCATAGATTTATTTAAAAAAAAAATAAAACAAGATATATTTTGGCAATTTTTTTTTAAACTAGTAATTAAATTTTCGATTATATACTTTATTGGTATTTGTGGTAAGTTAATTTGTAAATTGGACTTATTTCAATAGAATCAATGTATTACTAAATTTGTTTCTAAAAAAATTGTATGAAATTGTGTGTTTTTTTTTTAAAGATAATTTATTAATCTTTCCATGGCATATCGCTTTTTTATGTAGAAAACTAAAGTTTAATATATTAATCAATTATTAACAAAAAAATATATTAAAATATATATATTTTATTAAATATAGTTTTTCTTTATATATTTTATACAAATATTCTTAATCATAAAAAGGCACATAGTTTTACGTATCACATTATAAGCTCAAAAAGGGATCGGCAGAGCTTTCGCTAATTGTCTTTTTTACATTACAAACCATGAACTTTGATCAAATCTAGTGAGCATTAAGCCTTATCTCAATAATCAACCCTGATTTATTTTGATTTTTAAATTTAATTTAATTTTAAAAAATATTTGAATACAAAAACCCTCAGATGCTGTTGCTGATTTTTTTTCTGCAAAACTAAAAACTGTTAAATTGCTTTCTGTACCAGTCAAATGACTGTTAAAGCTAGTTAAGGAAATACAGATAACATAATGGAATATAAATGAATAATACACAATATCTGCAGAAATACAAAAATATCAATACAGGGGAAATAATGTGGGATCAAATCAAAACTGCTTTGGGCAGCTCAAACATCGACGGCCCAAAACGACAGTAATAAAACAGAAGAAAATTATTTAAAAAAAACTGAATAAAAAAGAAATGAACGTAGAAGAAAATTTGCAACAGTATCTTAGGCTACTAGATATTGTATATAAATTTACTATAAAGGTCTTATTTAAAGACGTGGTATTGACGATTCTTAACTCTAGTATAATATTTATATGGTTGCTTTCTCTTTTTTGGTTAACTACACTTCCTCCTGTTCTCTCGTGTATTTGACGGAGCCATCCCTTTGCATTTTGACGATCGAACTCCAAATTAAGATGCTCAAATATGCTTGGAGAACTAAAAAAAATAAAAGTCACATGTTAGTATAGTTAAATGAAGAACACGACTACGAATGACATTAACACTAGAAAGACCAACGCCTTCAATTTGACGGCACGGCGATTTCATTCTTAAATATCTTACAAACTATGTTTTTGTTTCTTTCCGTATTTTACTACTTTTCTAATTTGCTATTGCCAGCTTAAATCCATATAAAAAACTTTTATTATATTTGTGGTATATGAGATTCCTTTACAAATACCTAATAAGACCGCACACCGTCAATGTGACAAAGGTACTTTTGTTTTATTTATTTGAATTTTGAGTAAGTTGTTATTGTTTGGCTTGTTAACATTACACTTAGTAGACGTTGGTTTCGTTTAGTGGACTGTCGTGATTTGTTTTTTTTTATAATATAAAAATTTGTCGCAGTATCAATAGTTCCCAAATAGACCAAGAACTGTCGCTATATCGTGACATACAACAAGATGTGTCAGGTGATGAAAGTGGTGACTTTGTGAAAACTGTTATGGAGAATTTCAGCCGGAGCAGGTCACTTCAACTGAAGACTACGAAGCAATTCCCTTGCTACAGATAACAGTATTATTGTAAATTCGTGCAGAGGACGCGTGGTATCTCGTAGATCAATTAGCGGCGGGCGAACAGGGCGCGGTGGATGTTCCAGAGACCAATACATCCCTTACTGTCTATCAATGAAAACCAGGAAAAAATGTTATTATTTTGAGTACTTTGCACCCAAACGTGAGCATAGGTATTGATCAAAAAAGCTGCCCGAAACAGATAAATTTTATAATGAAACGAAATTTGGTGTGGACATCATAGATCAAATGGCACGAAAGTACATCGTAAGAGCTAGAAGTCGGAGATGGCCTGTTCATGTTTTTTTACAATATACTTGATTTAGCAGCTATAAACTCATGGATTCTATACCGAAAAATCACAGGAATAAATATTTCTCGCCATGATTTTATTCTTCAACTAGTGAACGACTTATGTGAAGAAAGAATTACTTCAGCTATGACTCAAAGACAAGAAAGTAATTCTGAAACAAGTGAACAATAAGAGGCGGCAATGTCAGGTCAATCGTAATTGTAAAAAAAAAGTAGAACGTTTAAAAACTGCACAGTCTGTAAAAAAGCTGTTTGTGAAAAATGTATTAAAATATTTTTAAAAAACTATTATTTGTTACAAATGCTACTCAGTTTAAGTGCTAGAAATATTAATTATTATTAAAAAATTAAGTAATATTATTTTTTCATTCATTTTAAAACGAAATACGCAATAATTTTATGAATATTCTGTTTAAATCTCTAGTACCGTCAAATTGGCGGCTGCGGTCTTTAAAGGTATAGTATGCAGCCCGACCCTTCTAGTGTTAAACACAAGGAATGCTATTTATTCTGCTTATTATTTGATCTCTTTTACTCACTATTTAAAAGAAAGAGACAAACAAAACTAAACATCCTACAAATTTGAATAGTGATATTGGTAGTATATAGCGCTTCCAATCCCGCAGCCTGTGTTCAATCTCGGTATTTACGGGCAAATTAAACAACAATAAAATTAATCAACATAATCCCTATTTTTTTTACTATTCGCATGAGATCAATCAATCAAATTACACTATCTATTTATCACAGAATACAGAAACAATACCGAAAAACAAACAAAAATCTATCAACTACAAAATATAATTCATACTAAATTTTAAAAAAAAGGAATGTCGACAGAAATTTTTATGACGTTAATTACGACCCGGAAGGTCGTGTGCATGTTTCTTTCCAATTCCGCAATCCCGCAAATAATGCACTCGTAATCCCGCAGCTTAATTGGTAGATAAGTATATACTGATTTCAAAATAGCTTTAAAAAGACTTACGAAGTTGGAACAAAATGAGGAACACCTCACTCGAAGTCTCTTTAGTCATAAAAGCGATGCTGTAAATAAATCCAAAGGCAGAAAATCCGATCTCAAAGTAGAGGTATATTTTCATTAGGAGAACGTATCTCTGAAATAATAATTGTGAAATGATTACGAAAATTCTGATGAAATGAAAATCGTTTATTAGTTAGCATAGGCACTAAGGGCGTGCACTTGCTCATCGTTAGACTCTACCGTGACTTCGGAAAGGCGTATGGCGAGAAGAATATCACAAGAAACTCGTCACAGGTTGTTTCGAAAAGATGAGTCTTTATGTCAAATTGATCTATTCAGAATTTATAATAAAATAATTTGACTCAACACTTGGATATTCAGTGCTATGAGTAACATAAATATCCTCATTCCAAACCTGTCGGTCTTCGTCTGGCTGGAGGTGCTTGGTGGACTAGTTTATTACGCAGAAGCCCCAGGTTAAATTTCCGAAGCAATTAGTAATATTTATTAATTAAAAAAAGTTTATGTTAAGTATCTAGAGCAGTGTTTCCCAAACTTTTTTGTGCCATGCTCCACCTTGACTTTTCTAAAATTCTTATACCCCTCCTAATATTATAACCTATACTACTATACCTAATATTTATTTAAGAATTTGTTTTTTTTTTTCGTTAAATTTGGCAACAAAATCTAACTTTGGATTTAAAAGGCCCGAAGCGAGAGGGTTAAACTGGTATTGAGGTCATTTTTTAATTAACCCCCTCCTTCAACAATCAAATTACCTCCATGTGGGGCGTGGGGCCCACGTTGGGAAACACTAATCTAGAGTCTACTGTCTAGAGAAATGCCGAAAATTGAATCTATCACATCGGTCATAACATATAAGAATATATATAAAACTCAAAGGTGACTGACTGACTGACTTAAGTGATCTATCAACGCACAGCCCAAACCACTGGACGGATCGGGCTGAAATTTGGCATGCAGGTAGATGTTATGACGTAGGCATCCGCTAAGAAAGGATTTTGATCAATTCTACCCCCAAGGGGATAAAATAGGGGATGAAAGTTTGTATAAATCTTATTAGATTTTCGACTGATTGAACTGAAATTAAAAATTGACAGATATGTGGTTAATAACTGGAGCAAGTTTTCAATTATGACCCACGACAGGAATGGTGATAACTACTTAACACACGTTAAACAAAAGTAAAGCCACACAAACTAAACCTAATTAATAATAATACTTCTTAACGCGAGCGAAGCCGCGGGCAAAAGCTAGTATAAGAATCTAGTAGTTAAAATCTTACCATATGCAGTCCCACAATAAAAACTATCGTAAGCACGATCTCAATACATAACGCCGCTGTATCGAGGATTAATCTCGGATACTCTGATGGTTCAGTATGCCCGTTGATTCTTAAATACGCTATGTAATAACTTAGAAGGCTTGTCAGCAGTAGCGTTAACAGCTGGAACAATTTTAAAACGATTTAGTATTGTAATATTCTTTAAATATATTTTTGCTATAAAAAAACAATCAAGTTCCGCTAGGAGCAGCAGTCTATTCTGTCATGTGTCAATGGTAACATTTGTCTCCGCTATGCCGGCTTAAGGAGACGAATGTGCTGCAAATTCACTTGAAAGTGGTGGTACTGCCCTGGGATAGACTGGGCCAATAACCAACATCAGTCTGACTACCACTTTTTAATATTTGGAGTTATAATCACAATAAAAAATCTATATCTCGAATAGGCTCTTGTAGGTATATAGTCAGAATCTACGAGATTTCAGTAAGGCGAGAAGTAATCACAAAAAACTCGTCGATCATAGCCTGTACAGTATAATGTTAGTTATAATTCCTTATCAGAAAAATATTGTATAAAATTACAGGGTGTTAATTTTATTACGTGTACTATTAACAATATAGTATTTTCTTTAAAATTAAAAAGGCTTGTCATGCTTACCAAATTAATGTACGCGAACGCAATGAGGCCTTTCCTCAGAGGCACGCAGAGGCAGCATTTCGTTAGAATTGGTATTTCAACGGCATTTGTTACTTTTGTTCTGGAAAATAGAATAATAATAATTAATATCATGAATATAACAAGAATAATGAGTTGCTGTGGTTGCAGACGTTATTCTGTGGTTGTCTATACTATTATATAAAGAGGAAACATTTGATTGTTTGTTTGTATGTATTGAATAGGCTCCGAAACTACTGGACTGATTTGAAAAATTCTTTTACCATTAGAATCGTAAAAAATCCCTAATGAACATAGGCTATAGAATATTTTCAATTGTTTTTTAAGATATATTTCATTTTATTTTAAGTTCACATTGTAATTCATATCTAATTCAATGAAAATAAAAGCGAAAGTTCTCTCGAAATCCGCTTGACATACAAAGATGAAATTTGACAGGGAGGTAGTTTATAGTTAGTTGACGTCTGCAAAGAACGTATTTTGCAACGGGGCCAGATTAAGGAGTTGTAAGGGCTCTCGCAGGTTTGTATAATTTTTTTGCTACAAACTAGAAATTTGACGGAGAAGCAGTTAGTAGATTTTGCAACAGGGGTGTGGAAGGCATTTTCTGTTGACTGAAATATGAAACATCATTAAACTTCATGGTACTCTATAGCTTCATTATTACGCAGACGTAGTCGCGGGCAACTGCTAGTTATTAATAATTTACGAAAACTTAAAGAATAGCAATTTAATTATTTAGAAATCGAAATATTAAATTATGTTTTCGCATGACTAAAACAGAAAGGGAAAGTGTACGTAAGAAATACAACGGCGTTATAATTATTATGTATAATTATAATACATAAGCATTATTATAATATATTGTTTAATTCAAACAATAATTTATTATCATAATATCATAGAATAGAAAAAAAACAATGATTTTATTACATAAACAAATTCTTGCTAATCGTATTTCACTCGGCAACAACCGAACGAACATTCCAGACATGGTTGGCGTTCTTTTGTTTTTCTTTTTCAAATCCAAGATGGCCGCCGTGTTTAGCAAATAACAATCAAATACATAACTTTTAAATAATACAAAATAATGAAAAGTATATTTACGATGATATTAACATTTATTTATTAAAATAAATGTTAATAGTTTTGATAATAAGATGTATTATTATATATTAACTATACAAGTTATTAGGTAGTAAAAAACATTTATTTATTCCAGTTATATATAGTTCTACTTGTGACCGCAGTGTCTCGAGTGTATAGTATTAAAAAGCTGGCATCGTTATAAGATTAAAACTATTTTCATGACAAAACAGCGTGACTGACATAATTATGTGTATGTTGGTACGCTTGAATGTATGTTCTATATACATAGGTAGGTCCTAGCTTTACTTACATTAAGGGGGTCTTCTAGTCTAGAAATTTGAAAAAATCGATTTTTTTTTCATATTTCGATAGTTTAGATATTCAAAAATATCGTCCTAAAAGGATTTTCCAAAATTCAAATTATTTTCAAACTTATAGCCGTTTTAGTGACGTGGCACCTCGACCGGTTTGAGCGGACGACTACAACAACAGGGGACTAGACGCCCGTGCTACCTGCGTATGAATAACTATTTCTCGTTCTTTCTATTATACTTTCAGTTTACTACATGCTAAAAATAGTCAATACGAAGTAGAAGAAGGTCCAATGTATGAAGCTGGGATGACTGATTAAGAGAATGTAAGTGATATGTACTATTCTATCAGTTACGCTGCCTGAAACTTAACGTAAAACTTTGAACGCGTTTTTCTCAAAACTACTTTTTTCGATGCGGTTGTCAAGATATCTTAAATTCTAATCAACCGATTCACTTGAAATTTGGCATGAACATTCTTTAAATATCCCTCTATGGCACGAAGCAGCAATCTAGTACATTCTGACAATGATGATCTATGTGAAATACGGACATTTGATTTGATTTTTAATTTCACATTTCTTTGTAGTAACAATTGTAATTTAATATTTTTTATAATACAGTAATGCCCCTCTTTACGCGAGGGATACGTTCGTCGAGGGAAATTCCCGCGACCATAGAGAAGTTGATGACTACATTATGTTTATACGCACTCTTTCGCGTAATTTAATAATAAATTTGAATTTCGTGTTATAGTGAAACCGCGCATAACGGGGTCGCGTAAAGCGGGGTATTATTATATTACAAATTATTACAGTGATTTTGTAACAACCCTAACACTGTAAGGATGTCGTATCTGTTAATGTAGAGAAGCATCCGGAAAGTCAGGATGTACATACATTGATATCGACTATGATAATAATTAAAAACCAGTTCACAAATAATTTTGACACAATTTTTGTTTTTTTTTAGATTCACTATACTTTGGAACGCTTCATCGAGGATCCGTCATATTTGTTGGCAAATACCAGTATATTTATAAATTATATGCGACTATGGTTTAGGTAGTCTTGTCAGCTAATACCGAAAAGATGCTGTAGATCAGCCATTCTCAAAGTGTGTTCCGCGGAACCCTAGGGCTAAAATACTACAAAAAATACCTACCAAAGGGAGATTATAAGGTTACATCTAAATATTCCAACTAAATATTACGTAATATTACATTGCAATATGATTATTCATAAATACATATAAATCAGTTTTTTATAATTATATTAAGGCTTTTTCCTTCGCCAAAAAAAAACCGCTGCTCTAGGTAATTGTTAGTTCCAAACCCACAATGGCGCTGCTCAAACGCCATACAAAATAAGTATCGAATTCGTGATGGGATTAATACCAGGAGTGGGGTGACACGCATGCGTATTTCCATAGTTGTTGGAGAGAATTCGGGCCTGAGATTGTTAGGAAGAACCGTAGTATAAATTAGCTGTACCAAATAATTTTACTTTTTTACTCTAAAAAAATTTTACTCTAAAAAAAACAAATGAACAATGTTGGAAAAACAATTGTTAAAAAATGACCTTAGGATTACATTCTATATTTGCAGATGATTTTAGATTTTAAAGAAATCGTATTTATGTAAGTATATGTAGGTATATATGTTTAATAATGTTATATAAATTACACTAATCTACTTTTAAATAGCTTTAACGCTCTAATCTCTGCTTTCATCTCTTAATTCCTTCTCTATTTTAAGGTTACTTACTTGGAAGTGATCGGTTTTTAATGATAACTTTTTGTTTTAGATATATAAATATCAAATTGTATTATTATGGAAAAAGAAATAAATAGTTAATGGTATTAAACTTAAAATTGAATATTTTTATTTGTACAATAAAGAATTATTTATTTATTAATTTAATTTTTAAATTGATTGCAACTGTACGACCACCGTGGTCAGAACATTAAGCCGTAAAAATTCATTTAAAAAAACAAAACACTTATAGTAATATATCTAATTTCTTGTGCAAATCGTGAGTTAATTTCGAAAATAAAGTTTTGATTTCAGCTAACAAGCTCCCACGATGTGCAGCGCCATTAAAAATAAGCGGCAGTTTTTAAAATTACAATAAAACTGATATTTTACGTAATAACAAAGATTTACGGCATTTTTTTTACGTAATCTTCCAAAATAACACACAATTTTCGTCTTTATGTACTGTATGTTTACTATATTTACTTATGTCAACATCTTTTACTTGTTTGTTTGTGCAATGTAAAGAACCTCGTTGTCAAAATAACCAGTGTTTTTATCTAATTATCACTTTCCAATGCAAATAATACTGAAGTAATACAGAGTAGAGTATTTACTAAAACAGAAGATTTATTTATTTAAGCATAATCACTTATACAGTCAACTCCAATACGCTATGCAAGGAGTCTTCTTCATCTTCTTCTTTATTAATGGCCTCAGATGTCTAATGAAGACAATTCTGCCAATGTCGAGTATTCAGGCAAAAACCCAATAAGAGATTACAAAATTTTAATTTACACATAAAACCACATGTCAAAAAAACTTAAAATCATTATTTTCATGTAAGGAGTAAATTACAAAACATACACAATAATAAGAATTGAGCGTATAATTTAATAATTTCAAACTTTCTTTACTTCTTATCACTTTATTATTTATATTAGGAATTAAATATGAATTACAAATGTGAACTAAAAAATAAAAACGTACTATTTCTTAAACAAAAAACAATTGAAAAACAAATGAACAACTGACAGACAGCCCGTTTTGAGCGCCAAAATTAATGCTACATTATCACTGATCAATGTAGAGAGGTAGTTAGTAGACATCCTCTAAGAAAGGATTTTGCGACAGGGGTGTGATAGGCATTTTCTGTTGACTGAAATGTGAAACATTATTAAACTTCATAGTACTTTACATCAACATTACTACGTGAACGAAGTCGGGGGCAACACTAGTTTATATTAACCCAAATATTATGCAAAATTTGTTATTAATAATTACATTTAAATAACCTCAATTAAAAGTAACTAAATTGACATAAAAAATACAAATTTAACATAATTAAAATAAAAGTAGACATATTTTACATTAAACGCTGATATAATTTTTTTTTTTTCACTCGAATAAATAAAAAAAAATTACTAGTTAGCATATTGTCTTTCTAAAATAAATAAATATGTTCCAAATTGCGTGTAAAAACCATTTTTTTTTAAATAAAACTTTATGTTTTAAATTGAACTTTAACAGTAATGAAATAGAGAAGTCGTACTATTTGACAAGCGAAGCATGACCGAAATCGTTGAATGCCAAGGTTATCTGTCAAACACATCGAATACTTATATCATCCTTATAACAAGCGAAAAGTATATAACAACCTTAGAAAAAAAACAACTTTATACAGGACCGTTAGCACCAACAAACCTATACTAATATAATAAAGAGGAAACATTCGATTGTTTGTTTGTATGTATTGAATAGGCTCCGAAACTACTGGACTGATTTGAAAAATTCTTTTACCATTAAAATCGTACATTATCCCTGATGGACATAGGCTATAGAATATTTTCAATCGTTTTTTAAGATATATTTCATTTTATTTTAAGTTCACACAATTCGATGTCTATGCCTAATTTTGGCGGCAATTTTGGAAACGTCATTAAACATCATAATACATATAAAAAACAAAAGAAAAGAAAGAACAAAAGACGGCCTTATCATTAAGCAATGATCTCTATCAGACAACTAACCTTAGGATCTACTACCAGAAAGTAAATCGTAGGGTGCAAAAAACAATTATATATACAAATGACAATAATAAAGATATAAATAATACTAAATATATATACCACTAACTCTCAAATGGTTTATGTTAAGACGCGATAAACCTTTTAAATTCAAAACGACTAAAGTAAATTTCAAAAATTTCAGGTCCAAACCTTCGACTGAATCAACCAGTATAGGTACCTAAATCCAGCATAGCCAAAGCGACTGTTACCTTCAAACCCTTGTTTATGGGTAACTGCAGATTAAACGCGTAAACCACGTAATTTTTAATATTAGTTAGACATTAGTTTTTGGTGATAACCGCCCAGCTTATCCTTCATTATAAATAAAATCGTGTGGATATAATATTGACGTTTTCCTCAAATCTATTAAGTTTATTACTTTAAAGCGAACAAGGTTTAGTTATATTTGATGCAATCGTAAGGAATACGATCTTTGAAGACGAAATAATATCGTAATCGAATGTAATAATATAAAAGTCAATCCCAAATAAAATTACAACTGTGGGCTTATTACGAATTTAGTCTGGCTTTCGAATCGAGCTGTCACAAGTAAAACGGATCCGTTAGCAATCGGGATCATGAATTTTTACTAACGACTAACTAGCACCAGCATTTTATCAAATGAACGAAAGATCGAGACGTTCGAAAATTGACAAAAAGTATCTAAAATATTGTAGTTCCAAATCCGCACGCGGTGGCGCTGCTCAAATTTCCATACAAATCGCTTGAAGCGAACTCGGTTCGAAAGCCAGACTAAAATTCGTGATAAGCCCACTGTTGATAGTTCACAATAATATTGCGGATGTCGGTCATTTCATTCTTTTAACCTAATTCAAAAGTACCTATTTATTTAGATATTTTAAATTTTATTATTAAAGCTAAAATTGACCCCGAAACACTAGGTCACTTCACAGGTTTTACACTTCAATAACCATACAATGACTAAATATTTTCCTCACTAACTAAAGCAATAAATTCGTTGCAAGTGTAACGATCGTGAATTGAAGCGATTTCTCGACAACAAACTGGATGACACGAACTCGTTTCAAACAAAAGAAGGCTGTGATAGCATTTGTTTTTGTATCCCAAATTGAATACTATCAATAATGTAAAAAAAAAACGTAATTTAGAATATAGATTATGTGAATATATGATAAAACATGTTTGTCGTTTGTCGACATATATTTTGTAATGTTAGGACTTGGACCGGTATAAGGTGTGAAGCTTGAATATAGGTTAGCGCTATTGCAGTAGATGGCCTCCCCCCTACGCCAGTTACGTACTAGAGGCAGTATTACACGATGCGTATTTATGCTACAAGCAATAAGAATCTCTTTTAAAGAAATAAAAACAATATTAACATTAACACCAATGTACTTTTTTTTCTATAATACGTAAACTAGATAGATACAACATAACGGTGGCTATTAAAATAAATAAATAGATAAACAAAAGAATTCGATTTTTGTTTTTTATTTTCTCTCTAATGTTTTATTCTTTTTTCAAATAACCATGTATACGTACAATAAGAAACAAATGTCTACGTAAATATCAATGTTACAAGCCCAAACAAAAGAAAACATTCTTTATAACGAATAACATGTAGCGAACATCTGGTGACATCAACTTCATTTGTTTTTATTTTATAATTATAATATTTTCATAAATTTAGTCACAACTAGGTAAGTATATAAAATTAAACGCAATAGAAAACCACATAGTCTTTTAAATTAGTCGAATCCTTAGTTTAATTTTAATCATCAGAAATTACAAGATTTTTTACAATTCTACAATAAATTTATTGAATTATATTTAATACTTTGCAAGCACAAGTCATCTGGCCATTTTGACCAGTTGGCAAAAATAGGTCAAATTGACCGGCTGGTAGTTCTAGTGTTAAAATTATAAAGACAATTTTCTTGTAATGTAACACAGCGCCTTATTATGTAAGGTTGCGATTACAGTTAAGCAGTCACGAGAAAGACTGCTGTTTAAAGGTTGGATCTTGTGTTCGTATAAAGAAATTTAGCGGTTGACAAACTGCATACTGGTTACACCCCGCGGTTTCACTCGCGTTAAACATGAATAGAGACTTGCTTATTGTTGTTATAATTAATTCTATCGTCTAAATAAATAAATTCTCTTAAAAAAATGTTTCTTAGATATCCAATACTAGCTGTTGCCCCGACTTCGTTCGCGTAGTAATGAATATATAAAGTACTATGAAGTTTAATGATGTATAATATTTCAACGACGCCTGCTTTTTATGGCAATTTTTGGCAACCTTGGGTTACATTATTGTAGTTTTAGTAAGGATCCTTATTTTTTTCCTGTAATTTATATATAGCCTATATTGATCAGTGATAATGTAGCATTCAAATGGTGAAAGAATTTTTGAAATCGGTCCAGTAGTTTTTGAGCCAATTCGTTACAAACTATGCACAATAATAACTTTAAATTGCTCTCCTACTATTTTATGACTATTTTTATAGGATTATTTGGTGATTGTAATTAAATTGACTGTAATAAAGTCTCAGTTGCTTCAAATAACAGTTATATTATACCAACTACACGCAAACATAGTCTCTAATTACAAACAACAAAAGCATCATATTCCCATAAAGCCTGAACAATAGCTTCCATATCTCATTATGTACAGGTAATTAGTAATACGTAACGTGATGTCGAAAGTCATGTTAAATTAAATATAATATATACTTGGTTTTAAATACGTGTTGTTCAGATAATGTGTATGCATGTGCATGATAAATATATAGGAAGGAATTGAAACCAGGACTTACGAAATTATTTCTCTGTTGTATTGTTGTTATATTATATTAGTATAAGATTTTAAAGTTGTACGAATTAGAACATATATATAGAGGATGTCTCAAAAGAAAGTTTACATTTGTTTGCTGACTGGGTGAAAATATATACTTTCTTTTGAGACACCATATACCAGTGATTCTCAACCGCTGTGCCCCGAAATAATAATAGTATAATAATGTTAATATTATTAAATAATATGACTATATATATTTTTTTAATTATATTTTTCTTTGTGTGCCACCAAATTTTAAAATCGTTATAAGTATGCCACAACAAAAAAAAAGGTTGGGAACCACTGCCCTATACTATAGGTATCAACAAGCACAATAAAAACATAAAACATCCAAAACAATTATTTACCATATACTAAAATACAATAATAAATTATTTTCTCTCTCGAATCTGGGATATCTACTCAATAACACGATATCTTAAAACAAATGAATTCGAATAAAATGGATCAATTTAATTATAACATCTAAACTAAGGTAAATATGTATTGAGAAATACTATTAATAATTACCTATAATAATTTTCAACGTGACATTTTAAAATTCTGTTATCCAATAGTATCGGTTCAAAAACCACGTTCACTTGTTTTCGTTTCTTTTTTGTTTTCGTATTTTTTTTTATTCAGATTGAATTCTCTTAATTACGTATATATATCCTATAGGAAATATATACGTAAACTAATTAGATATCTTAAAAGAAATTAATTCGAATAAAATGGATCAATTTAATTATAACATCTAAACTATGTATTTTTGTAATTTTATCAGAAGTGTAGTATCTATCCCTTTATCATCTCGAGCATGCCGTCCTATCCTATAATTAAAATTTGATTTAGTTTGTATAATTGTAGTAATTTTTATAATATGTAGTTTTGTAATTTTGTAAGTAGGTTTTATAAATAAATGAATGTATAACAATGTAATAAATAAATTCAAAACTAAACAGTAAGTAAGGTTAGTTTTTCGTATTATACTTCAATCGGAAATAAAACTACTATAATAACACAATCAAGTCTAAATGAATTTTAAAGCGCATTGTTTTTAACAATATTTCACACGTGGGCGTATGTATCGTATTAATCGTCGGCCATTTCCTGGAAACATATAATTACACAAACTGTAGTTTTACATTGACTATTCATTAAATTCGAATTTAGTATTTATTGGAAAGTCTAATATTCATTAAAAAATATCATCTAGTACGAATTTTAAATTTTGTATAGATTGGTGAAAAGCAGGAATAAAACGCCCTACGAAAAAAAAAATACATGAAAAATCACTGTTTCTCAACATTCATTGTCTTTTAGTCAGTGTGCGTGTGTGTGTGCGTGTGTGTAAGCTCAAATAAAGTGAAGCCAAAGTTAATATTGACGTAGCATTTGCGTTTGTTTAAAAGACTATAAAAACTTATTAGTGCTATTGAAGTAATTTAGAACCAAACTTTTACGCATGTTGAGAATCAACAATTAAACCAGCGACTTTATGCGACGAATAAGCCTACCAAGAAAGTAATTCGGTTTGTGCAATATAGACCTCCTTTCTTTCTCAAAACACATTGTTCCCTAATACCTATTGTATGTATGACTTAGCATAAAGTAAAAGGCGTGCGTGGCGCAAGTTAGTACGAATTTAATTAAAACAAGTCAAATTCCGTAATAATTTCATATTTGTTAATAATTCACTCGAACACGCTTCATCGCTGAAGTAGGGTCAGTACATTGATACATTCATACGAAATTCTATTAACTATTCTTTGGGAATAGGGTTAACGCGTCATCGTGGACTCGGTATTTATGTGGTATTATTATAACAGTGGGCTTATCACGAATTTTAGTCTGGCTTTCAAACCGAGTTTGCTTCAAGCGATTTGTATGGAAATTTGAGCAGCGCCACCGCGTGCGGATTTGGAACTACAATATTTTAGATACTTTTTGTTAATTTTCGAACGTCTCGATCTTTCGTTCATTTGATAGATTGCTGGTGCTCGTTAGTCGTTAGTAAAAATTCATGATCCCGATTGCTAACGGATCCGTTTTACTTGTGACAGCTCGATTCGAAAGCCAAACTAAATTCGTGATAAGCCCACAGATCAACTTAGGATTTGGGTATGTTAGATGGCGAAAGCTAATACTTCTTTTTGTAATACAGATTTATTTTATTGTCTTAAACTAACAGTGTTATTTGATCAAGAGTTTGTGTGTCGAATCTTCTGTTGTTTTTCTGTGGACCGTTTAAAGTCCACTTCGTTAATGACTTATTAAATGAAAAACAACAGGGAAACCTTTTACAAAATATTGATAAATTATCGAACAAACTAACTCAACGAACAATGTAGACAAATACTATCAAATTATACTATACATTATATCATATCAAACTATATTATAACACTATACACATAACAGGTATTTGTCATGATATTTATAGTACCCTAGTTTGACGTTTCAAGTTCAAAATAGGACTAATGTGGCAAGGAATTAAATTCAGCTGAAAATACAGAAGGGAATCAGAAAATAATTCGTTATATCAAGCAATCTGTTACAATTAGGTTCGTTATACAGAGGTTAGGTTGGTCTACGATTCGTTTAAACAAGGTTAAAAAATATATTAATCTCAGCTTTACGTACGTACTAATCTGCTTTCCCTGTTACAGCGAACGATTTCGTTAAATAGAGGTAAATGATACTTTCTTTTTATATTTTGTAATGATTGAAAATTCGTTATAAAAAGGTTTATAACAATTGTATTCGTAATGTAAAGGTATATTTTGCATTAGCTCTTACGGGCAGTTCTAAGGGATTTCGAAAAATTCGTTAAATCGAAAAAATCGTTATATTGAGGGTAGTTACATTAATGTTTTACTCTATATAATGAAACCTCGGTATTTTTGTGATATGTGAAGTTTGTAATTAAATAAAAAACAAAGTCAGTAACGGATAAAAAGTATTGTTTCCCCGATTCGTTCTAGCACGATTAGTGTTACTAAGAAACTTTCACTGCGAAAAAAAAACTTACACAATGTCACGTACTTTCTTTCGTATTTGTATATACGAGTAGGTATATATAGATATATGATTTATAGGGTTGCCATACTATAAAAGCCAGGGATGCCAGTTTACATTATTTTTTTTAAGTATTCACAAGTAAATATATAAAAATAGATTTTAAAAAATGAATTATTTTATGCAGTGGCGGCCTTAGCGAGGCCCTTTGTCTTTCGTGAAAAGTATGTGTGCCAAAGTAGACCTGGTTGTTAGGTTTAGGTATTTGTCATATTTGACGAGAAATGCTAAAGTTATACAAATAAATAAAATTTGAGTTTTAAAATATTTTACATTGACAGTTTTAAAAAATAAACTTTTAAAAACGAGGCCCCTGCAAGAGTGAGGCCCCGGGCGATTGCCCCGTTCGCCACCCCCTAAGGCCGCCACTGATTTTATTGTTAGTAAGTAGAATGATGACTATTAGTCTGGTATATTCGTTTTATGGTATCATCATCTTCAAGTGTAACGTTTACAATGGTCTAGTCGCTTTTTGGGGTCAAGTCAGCAAGCAGTTGAATTATGGATCACACTCTAGCTAAAACTCTAAGATTACTCTAAGTTCGAAATTTAAATTCATTTCGCGGCTTATTAACGCGATCAGGATGGCTATGATTTACAAAACGTCGGGTTACAGTCAGAAAAATTTATAACATCACCGCTCACATCTCCCTAGGGTTAACTGTCGGAAAATGCCTAAACGAAGTTCGCCTTTTGTGTTTTTAGTACAATAAATAATTTATTATTATCTTTTCCCGCGTTTTCGGTAACCATGGATACTCTACAAGTGAAGATTGTACGCATCCAAAAGTAATAAAATTTCTCTTGCAGCTCGACCTTGAACAGTCATGACCTGAATATATAATATTAAAAAAACAGGTTTTTAAACCTTTACCGAAAGCCTGGAATGTTGCCTCGCCGACGACTCGCGAGCCAGCATAGTGGGAGTGAATGCCATTGTTTGTGAATAAATTTCAATTGTTGAATCTTCATTATTAGTAAAAATTATGGTTTTATTCCGTTATTATAAATTTTATCTTAGGTTCTATAAAACAATTATAAAAATTATATAAATCATAAGAAATTTTTATACAAGGCATTGATATTCAATTGTTAGTGACATTTGAAATTGCCTAACATATTCCATATACATCCGTAGTAGAAAGTGAAATAGTTCTGCGATTCGCCGATAGTTGCGCATTGAATAGCCCCATACAAAAAATTGTTTGACATGTTTACGTAGTACATATTATTGTACTTTATATATATACAAGTATATGCATTGATAATATCTAATCAGGAACATAAAGAAACCTTTGTTTTCTTATTCATTAGTCCATTCATTAATCACAGACAAATACAATTATTTAATTAATTAGTATAAACAATGATTCAAATTAGAATAGAATATTTACATTATAATAGGAATTTTAGGTTAATAAACCAGACCTATTTAACTGTAACTGTAATATTTTTTTAGAATATACAATAATATCACCCCTAAACACGGGTAAACATAAGTTTTACTAGCAACACTGAATATAAATTAAAAAATATCTGTATTTTAGTTTTTTTTATTAAATATTTACAATTTATAGATATTTAATTAACGCATTTACTGTCAAAAGGTAATCCCGTTTATTTTAGCTCGTTTTAATAGCTCGTTCTATCGTTCCACTACTTTAAAGCATGAAGTGACCTAGTCGGGATTAGCTTGGAAGACAGATATAACGAGAGACGTACCCCGTCAATCTGAAGCATGAAAACTTTCGCTTAGAATCAGGCAAAGTCTGGTCATATGCCACAATATAATTATTAGTCTACTACGAATTCAAGTTTATTGTATGTATAACAAGCGATAACAAGTCGCTAATTCTTAAATACACATTAAAAATTTAGAGTCGCATTAAAACATTGATATAAACCGGATGATTATTCGAATTTTCCATTCCAAACGTTCAAGTGAATCACCCGGTCTATATCAATACATGCTACGGAAGTGGTGGTACTACCCCGGGACGGCATGCTAGTATCAGTGATTGACGGGTTCAAAATCCTGCGAGACCGGCATCACAATGGAATTTAAATTGTTTGTTTACAATTAAAAATAAACAATTGCTGATTATGTTTTTTGTTTTTAAAAATCTATGTTGGTTTAAGCAGCTCGGCAATCATTTAAATCATGTCATGTGACGGAGTGTGTGCATAGTTTGGGAACACAATTTAGTTTCACTAAATATAGTCCAAAATAGCTGTGATTTGTTTTAAATAAAATAAATAAAACTTAGAAAATTGCCGATTTTATTAGGATATACGTTGTATTTGAAATTTGAAAGACAACCCTATGCCCAAGTTAGAATCAGGACAATTTCTTGATTAAGATGAAATACAGGGATACGTTCCGGAAAAAATCGCGTTAACTGAAATTCCCGTGACCATAGAAAAGTTGATGACTACATTGTGTTTATACGCACTCTTTCGCGTAATTTAATAATACATTTCAATTTCGCGTTATAGTGAAACCGCGCATAACGGGTCGCGTAAAGCGGGGTATTACTGTACTAAAAATATAATTATATTTTTTTATGTATGAACTTAAAATTACGCATTTCCCGCATATAATTTATAGAGTTTTCAAATCTCGTTAATGTACTTAAATAAAAAAAATGATGACGTGATCGAATCAACGAATTCGTTCCAAAAATTCGTTTCTAAAGCACACACGAAACGAATGAAGATAAGCCAAAGAAAAGTGTTTGTGAAAATATACAAGAACACGTGTTTACCTCCAATTACTTTCCACTGTTGCCGACATTGTGATTTCACTTCCCACTCGACACGGCACAACTGACACACTGAGCCTCATGCACTGAACTGACTGGTTTCGAAGATGCACTCGCTTCGTTCCAAACAACACGTATCTATAGACCGTTCTTTCTAACACGACCTTTTACTATTGGATTCAGTATTTTTGCAACGCTTTGACTTACAATAATATGCAGCAACTGTAATAGTAATTTGTTCATTTCAACAATAAATATAATATTAAGTACTAGATGTCATTTGTTTTTACAATCATTTGTACCTTCAATAAGAATGTAAAATGCTGGAAAGAAAACTTTTTAATATTTCGTTATAAAGGATTATGAAATCCCTACTAATATTATAAATGTGAATGTGAGTTTGTTTGTTACATTTTCACACAACAACTACTTAACCGATCATCATGAAACTCTGTACACATATTTTTGGAGGTACTAGAAGTAACAGAGTATACTTTTTATTTTAAAAAAATAATTAAAATATAATTTCCAATTGACTAGGTATAGTTTCAGCTGTTTGGATTTTTTCTATATTTATTTTTATTTCCGTGTGTCATTTTTATATATGCAGTATAAAACTATTTGAATTTTTGAGGTTAGGTAACATCATTGTAGGTATGTAGTAATTTTTAAAAATTGATAATCCCAGCCAAGCAAGTAAATATAGTTATCACGTTGATTCTATTGAAATGATCACTGATACTTATTCAATGACTTAAATGCGAGTCAAGCCGCGAGCAAAAGCTAGTTTAAAATGAATGTATATAGAATTAGTCGAAACGTGTTATATTTGGTAAGCAATTTTATGGGCAAGTATAGCTAAATGTAAGACATTAATGCATATATCTGTGTGACCACGAAAATTTATTTACCATATGGTTTATTTTTAAAGAAAAATTATTAGTGACCAGTCTATAGATACGTGTAGAAGATATATATAGAGTCAGTAATACACATTCTGACGACGACAATATTCGCTGACATTCTAAATATTTGTTTCAAGGTAACAAAGTCTAATTAATTATCTGCGTTTCTTTCACGTACATTGTTTGTTTTAACAAGATGGGTATATCTGTCTTTGTTTCTCTTATGCATATATTTTCTTTTTTCTCTCTTTCTTTCTCTTAAATACGTGGGCTTCTAAATTGTTTTTTTATTCGCGAATAATTTCGAATTTCGAATCAATCACATATTTTTAATTAGGAGCGATAGGATTTAAATAAACAAAATCAATGAAAACTGGATTATATAGCCGGGATATATTATAATAAGATGGTAGGATCTACAATTTTACAGAAAAACGATTTAAAGTTGTTATTGAGCATAGTTTGTTTGTGTAGATTCAGAAAACATTGAGAAAATGTTAATGTTATGGAGATTTATATTATGTAGCCATTTTAATAAATAAACTAAAATTGTCAAAATATTAGTACTATGTTAATAGAATCCGCCGAAATATAATTTAGTAAACAAAAAAAAGTTACATAATATTGTAGTAATATTTAAGAAAAATATGTTTTAAAACTATATTACTTTTTTATTTTTTTTATTTTATTTATTTGATATTTATTGTTGCTAAGCTGTTTAAATACGGATGTAAATAGTGTAACTAGATTTTTGTATGAAATTAATTTTCAAAAAATTAATTAATTCAATATTACATGATAGTTACAAAGGAAATATATTTTTAGTACGTATTCGTTACTTTTATTACCTATTTTTGTCTTTCCGTCTTATACGTCATGATATCCAAGATTAGATAAATACTGAACAAAATATCACACATACATTTGCATATAGGTAATACCTCTGAAAAGTAAATCATTTACGAGCTTTAAGCATGTTCGAGGCAGAATATAGAGCTGCAATATCCTATAAAAATAAGAGTACACTTTATAAACGTAAAAATAACAGCTCTATAAATATAAAAACAAGTGAATATAACGGGTGACTGGACCAAACAGTCAATGATGAATGTTCTTTCACTAAAACAGTTGAAATACACTAAAATATTCAGCTTTGTGACGTCACTTAACCAAATTTTAAATTACGTACTTTTGAATTAATAATAATAATAAACAAAAGTTGAAAATTTTTATATACATAATATTGTTATAAAAAAACGTAAATATTTTGTTTTGTATATATTTGAATTGTTACCTGATGCCTATAGTATAGTCGACAATCTTCAAATGGATACAGATTGGACTTTGGACTGGAAGAAACTCATTAGAAAAGGATAACTATATTCTTATCGTGTCGAAGTTGAGGCATGTGTGAAAGGGATGCAGATATCTCCTTTGCCATTCACGACACAGCGATCGTTTCTCTTTCTATCGCTTATATACCTACAAAAAAACTGTATCCATTTGAATATCGCTATGTGTACATTCAGATTATATTGTGTGTATTGAAACGTGATTGTAAACGCCTAATACATATTATTGAACAAAGTTTATATCTATATTCAGGCGTTTTGCGAATCACGTTTTTTTCAATTCAAATAAAAAAAACTAGCTTTAGTCGAATTTAGTCGATTAATGTAATACCTCATGTTGTGTGTTTTGAAATTAAAGTTACTGCTAATATAGAACCTAAATTCATATGTAATTATAAAAAAAAACTTTATTTTATTGTAAAAGTTTTATTTATTGCTTACATCGTGTAACCATTACTCAATTGAATTTTTGTTCAATAATTCTCTATACAAAGTGTTAATATTTTATTCGTAACCAAATCTCCTAATGTTCTTAAGCAACAGTAGCGCCACCTATCCGTGAAATAAAATACTATAATAATATTCAAATTGATACCACCATTGAATATTAATTTTTTTATTACTATACTATAAGTAGTAATCAATTCCTAATTAATTGATTCCAGACAGAATGCTGAATCTTAGTAAATTAATTTAGAGGTTTATATCTACGATATACGGACAAACCATAGGTCTACATTATTACAACAATCTGATTCTTTTACAACTGAAACTGGGGGACTACTCAGGCGCACTTCGGACGAAAATACGGACGTTTCCTACTCACGAACACTTACGTGATCATTCACGAAATTACGGATTTGACAGCGACGTCACGACGGATAGGCCACACAATGCTTATTTTATGAACATTTGACAGGACTTTTTACGGGCTTATGTGTCAAAATTCACATAAAATATAGAAGTGAAGGCCGTATTACGAAATTTCGGATACGCCTGGGTAGCCCCCCTGAAACGATCACGCTATTGGTTATTTATTTGACCTGCATAGATTTTAAAAAAACATTAGTGTGTCATATGACTGCAATCTATACCTATATAATCATTTACATCTATATAATAAATAAATAAATATACAAGCGAAAGGTCACTCATCAGGAAATCTCGAAAACCGTTTGAAAATTGAAATTTGACAGGGAGGTAGCTTATATGTAGTAGACGTCCACTAAGAACTGATTTTACGACAGGGCTAGATTGGAAGCCTGAGGGCTCTCACAAGTTTATATGAAGTCCTAGGCTTTTTGTACCTGAAAATTAAGTTACTTTCTGTGATAGTCATTTTTAAAGTGAAACATTATTTAACTCCATAGTACACTATGGCTTCATTACCTTGCAAACGAAGTCACAGGCTGCAGGTAGTTGCATATATGTATTTATTTATTACAGTACATCAGATTCGTCATACGGATGATATTGTACTTCCTGTCTTCCTTTTATTATATAGATTGTATTATATAATAGAAACAGCATGTATAGGTAGAGAACTGAAATGAAAATGTATACTAATATTATAAAGAGGAAAGATTTGTATTTGCGTATGTTTGTAACGAATTAGCTCAAAAACTACTGGACCGATTTCAAAAATTCTTTAACCATTTCAATGCTACTTTATCACTGATCAATATAGGCTATATAAATTACAAAAAACTACAATAATGTAACCCAAGGTTGCCAAAAATTGCCATAAAATGTTTTTTATCGCATGCACTGCGAAAATTATTGATGATAGAACAAAAAAATGTTTTACAATATTAAAGAACATATCAATATCTACAAAAAAACGTCGCGATAGCATATGTCTAATTATTGTATACTATTTATTTTTAAATTTGAATAATATTCAAAGCAATATAAATACTTACTATAGCTAATGGTGTAGAAAATGATGCAAAGATAATGCACGTCAGCGAAAGTAATGACGTCAAAACATAATGACACCGCCGCGTATATAATACCACTGAAGAGGGATATTTTTAATAAGAGAACGTTTCTCTGAAAAAAAAAAAAAATTAAATGGATATTCGTAATGTTTAAATCTGTCACTAGATGGCGTTAGTTTTATTTAACACGTTAAATACTGCATGGCGGGTCACACGACATGTTTTACTTGGGAACCGCTTGTACACCGGTGGGCATGATTTCAATAAGATACAATTGAAAAATAATATATGTGATTAACAATAAAAACAAATGCCAGTCCATATGTGAGAAATACGATTTTGCAATGCGGTCTTCAACGTGTTAAGAACGCTAATTTGGCTGCAGTGACATTTTGTAGTAAATAGTTTTTGTGTAATAAAGTTTGTGGTATTTGTGGACGTTTTTGGGACTACATAAAAGTTTAATAAAATATATCTTCTTTCATTGTATTGAATTCGTTCTGTAATAATTAGAATGAGTGTTGTTTGATAAAAGGGGATATGTAATCCCTACTAATATTATAAATGTGAATGTGAGTTTGTTTGTTACGTTTTTATGCAACAACTACTTGACCGATCATCATGAAACTTTGTACACATATTTTTGGATGTACTAGAAGTAACATAAGATACTTTTTATTAAAAAAATATATTATTTTTTACTATAGTTACCAACTGACTATAGTTTCAGCTGTTTGGAGGCATATTGATTCATTACTATTGAAATGATCTCTGATACTTATTTAATGACTTAAATGCTAGTAAATAATAAAAATACAATTGTACTTACTCTGTGAGCACCAACCAACAAAACAGTCGTTTGAAAGACATCAATGATCAAAAAAGCTAATGTTACAAATTCCTCTATTTCAGGTCCGAGGCTCACTGATTCTTTCGGATAATTGTATTGTAACAATATAATGAAACCTATTACTGGTATTGTAAGAAGAGATATTACCTAAAAACAAAGAAAATTCGGGAAAAAAATCATTAACTGGATACAAGATACATCTGTATAAAATCTCCATCTAACAATTGTTTCCAGAACTCCCAGTGGTGGAAATGGACCGGAATGCTGTCCAAGTATTTTTTGAAATAAGAAAAATAAATTATTATTTAGATTTTTTTTCTGTCAGTGTATCAGTCAAAAGATTTGAAAGGAATTGCGTTCTAGTTTCTGAGTAAGTCCAATTCGACTACTAATAGGATTGCTATACGTTTCTCATACTCAGAACCGACTACAGTAATACCCCGTTTCACGCGACCCCGTTATGCGTGGTTTCACTATAACGCGAAATTCAAATTTCGCGCTCCTTTGCCCCGCATTACTCGAAAGAGTGCGTATAAACATAATGTAGTCATCAACTTCTCTATGGTCGCGGGAATTTCAGTTTTTTCCGGAACGTATCCCTCGCGTAAAGCGGGGCATTATTGTAATTGAATAAAGACTGATATATGTTTAAAAAAAAAAACAAAAAAGGATATACAGTGGTACCTCGATATACAGTGGTACCTCGATATACGAGTGTTTTGAGATACGAGGAATCACACACTACACCGCTGCACACGACTCTAACATACGCTCCGATCTACATTCGCAGCAGCATATGGTGCTTTGAGATACGAACAAGGTTACGGAACGAATTAAACTTGTATGTCGAGGTACCACTGTATGTATATAATAGAAAATAATTTAACAAATGAACGAATAAAAACTAACTTCTTTTGTTTTATTAAAATAGCTTAATAACATAAAACAAAAAGAAACTTACTAAATTAGAGTAAGCCAGTACTAACAGTCCATTTACAGCTGGTAAACAGCAGCATTTTTTAACGATAGGTCCGTCTAAACTAAAAATATCTTTTGGCATTTTCGTTTCAATATTACTATTAGTAAAAGTATATGCTCTGCTACATTCACAATTGTGTACTGGAAGTGGTGTAATAAACTGATTTAGAGCTTAACACAGGATTTGGCAGCCTATTCTTGTTACATTCGATCCTATATTAAATGCTTTCTAATAAGTATCACTAATTTTTATTTTTATTCACACCACACCACACTCCACCTGATGTTAAGCTAGAGTGAAGCCCATGAGCATAGACAACTCTTACCACAGACAATAGTCGACTCCCCTATGCCGGCTTGTGAATGTGAGTTTGTTTGTTACGTTTTCACACAACAACTACTTAACCGATTATCATGAAACTTCCTACAATTTTTTTTTGGAGGTACTAGAAGTAACATAGGATAGTTTTTATTTTAAAAAAATATTAATTTTTTACTATAGTTTCCAATTGGCTATAGTTTCAGCTGTTTGGAATCATATCGATTTATTTCTATCTAATGACATAAATGCGAACGAAACCGCGGGTAAAAGCTAGTTACTAATCATTGTCCTTTTAAGTCATTTTGTAATTTTGCGATACGTTAATGAAATACACACTTTTATTTTTAATCGGACTAGAACCCAAAGTAAGAATAAATAACAATTAAATATATAAACATAACCTAACACAAGAATAGGCCTCCGAGTCGAATGATTCACTTAACAATTTAGGACATGTTACCCCAGTTGTTCCCAAAACACTTTCACAGGATTTTAGCCTTTAAAAATTAATAGTTTTAAGTGTAATTTCCTATAAATCTTTATTCCTAGTACTTAATAACACTATCATTACTACATACAATAATTTGCTTAGAAAACATATGCTTCTTTTTGTTATTCCACGTGACAAATATTAGCTAGTACATAATTCCAATGGCATTAAGTTCATCTCTATACTAATTTTTGTATAATAAAGAGTCTAATTATTATTATTGGGACTTTAAAAAACTTAAATACATTTTTTTTTACTAAAAAGAGAGTCAAATCCAAACTTGAATTTCAGTACTTTAGTCTCTCTGTTGCTATATGAACAAATAAACAAGTCTGTACATACCTTAACATCAATAAACTATGATTGTTCAGTTCACTTGTTCATCCTGTTATTTCAACAACGTATTTCCTGTGTTTCTTCCATATACTTGAAGAATATTGTACAATAACAGGGCATTTACTTTAAATACGATTCGACTTCTTTTTATTGATACTTCTCTCTGTGTTAGATGAAGAGACACAAGACCCTTGTTTTAACCTTGTGACCCTCTTTAAACAAAAAACAATTACTGACTCAAGGTTATGCCTACAAATTTTTTCGTAATATATACCTACCTGCATTTGCTATCTGTTTATGTGTGGGTTCACGGTTTAATTTATTCATATATTTTTAAATATGATATAATAAAGGTCGGGATATTATTTTTATATAAAAAATGATTATTAAGTTTTTTTTATTATGTCAGCGGTTCTCAAACTTTTTTGCCGAAGGAAAAAGCCTTAATATAATTATAAAAAACTGAAATATATGTATTTATGAATAATCATATTGCATTTGTAATATTACGTAATATTTAGTTGGAATATTTAGATGTAACCTTATAATTTCCCTTTGGTAGGTGTTATTGCTAAAATAAGCCCTAGGGTTCCGCGGAACACCACTTTGAGAATGGCTGTATTATATAATCTGCCTTTAATAACTACAGATAATAGTAGCGCCTGATTAAAAATATTACATTAAACTGGTAGCATAAGTTTTCAATTTGAGAACTTATATTTATTTAGGCGTTATGTATAGATTTTTTTATAGAATGATAAACTAAAAACGCGACTTCTTTTAGTCATAGTAATAACAAATAATACTTTTTTAATATGACTAATTAGTAGAAATTAATAGGATAGCCCAAAGTGTGATATTTTATTAATAATCAATGTCTAATAAGATATGTAATGGAAAGACTCTTTTCCGGTTTTTTATGTGTGTTTATTGGCATTCCAGTCTTACGTGATAGAGTTACATTTAAATTACACACCAAGTTAACGCTACGTTTGCCTATACCGAACCCCCAGTGCAACTCATGCAACCTGTCGCGCCTACGCAGTCGAGGTGACCTCAGCGCCGGCTCGACCAATCCGGTTGTATTGGGTGAGGTGAGGGAAGGAACACATGGGCAGCTCGTTACAGATATTATTTTTCTATGCATATAAAAATGCAATACATTGACGTAATTACAATAATTAGGTATAACTGCGACATGCGAGAGGTTATCTTGAATTATAAATACACAGATAAAATAATACTCACTTTTGTATGTGAGTGTGGAGTTGTATAAAAATTTATTTCATCCCTACTAATATTATAAATGTGAATGTGAGTTTGTTTGTTACGTTTGTACACATACTTTTGGAGGTACTAGAAGGATACTAGGATAGGATACTTTTAATTTTTTTTTAAATAGATTTTTTACTATAGTTTCCAACTGACTATAGTTTCAGCTGTTTGAAATCATATTGATTCATTTCTATTTAATGACTTAAATGTGAGCGAAGCCGCGGTTAAAAGCTAGTTTAAAATAAAGTTAACACGATTTAAACATAAAAGTCCATTGATTAGTACAAAAAATATTGACAAATTTAATAACAAATAAAAAATAATAAAACAAAACAAAATCGCTCGTCGTATTCAAGTAATTAAATTTTTTTTCTCGAGGTTACTGCTGTTAGCCTTCTGTCGTGAAGCTTTAAAATTTGAAATTAAACACGTAAAAGGGTTTTCTTAAAAAAATATATTTATTATATAAGTAAACACAAATAAATAATATTATAATTGACCTAATTGTAATAATATGACCTTAAAAACATTTATTTTTATAACTTTAGTGAGTCCATATTTCAAAGCCAATTTTAACCCTTTAAAAACCACCCAATACGGCATCGACCAAAATACGAAAAACAAATGAAGATGAACAAAATAGACAAGTATTAATATTCTGTACTGAAATAATCTAAATAGTTTTTTTCTGGAACAAACTAGATACCTACGAACTTATCAGTGGATATTTAAGATTTTGTATAATTATTTGTAAATTTACACATTTACACAATACACAGCCCCAATATGCATAAAATTTAATGAAGAAATGTTATAGACCAGGGATGCCGAAGCTTAATAGTCCGAGCCATTTATCAAAATTTTAATTAAATATAAATTTAATTAAAATTGAATACGTATTTAAAAGGTGTACTAAAAAGGTATTAACACTAGATTTACCAGACCAGTCAAAATGACTGGTCTTGCAAGATCAAATTAAAATTCCTACTGCGTGTAACATTTTCTTTAATTCTTCTAATCTTCTTTAATTTATAACAAAAGAATTAGTTTTATGAATTTTATATATATTTGTAACAAATATATACTTTTTTGGTTTTGGTAGAAATAGGTATATTTAAGCTGGTAAATCTAGTGTTAAAAGAAGTAGCACCTAGTCTTTCATATTTGTTGTCAGTAATTTAAAAGACATTTTGAAACACATATGGAACTATAATAATCATATAATAACACAAAAATGAAAAGGGAACTCGGATACATTTATCGAGAGCCACAAATAATCCTTCAAAGAGCCGCATGCGGTTATAGACCAAAATCGATATATAAAATAATTATAAATAATAAAACAAAAGGTTTTCGTTTAATAGATACGTGTTAATTTACATACTAAGGCTTAGGCGATTTAACCCTTAATAACCTAGAGTATCAATTTTGATACCAATCTTTTAAACCGAATGTTCACATTACTATTAGTTTTTTTTATAGGTTGGCTGTTCGTATTTTACTGTTGTATAATATTCTTTCCAACGAAATTTAAAAAAAAAAACAAATGTCATTATTGTTTTATTTTATCTATGACATATTACTTGCGCGGCAAAGTGAACAAGTAAACACATTTTACTAAAAGTTTTGTTGAATACAAATTTGATATATTTTCTGTTCTGTAAAAAGTGTAAAGTGTCGTTATGCGATAATAAAAACAATCGAATGTTTCGCATTATTTCATGCATAGGTATATCTGATTTCTTTATGGCCTTCATGCCTGAAGTATCAAAATTGATACCTGTTTTTTTCCCTTCATCTAGACCCTCAAGCAAACACAATAATGTTAAAAAAAATCGAAGACATATAAACAATAAATAACACACAACTTCTTCAGACAGTTTCCGTTTGGAGGCTTTCAGCATTTTCCATTTCAGTAGTCAAATTAACGAAGCGAAACTTTTCACTATTGCGCAATTTCTTCAACTCAGACCATATTAACAATAGTAAATACACGTGCAGAACTGAAATTAAAAGGTTTAATGAAAATTATTCTAAAAAAGTATCTCCGTATCGCTCATAGATATTTATTTATATTAAAACGTGTTAAGTCGGAAAACATATTTGAAGGTTTACCCTATAATAGGCATGTAGACAGATTTTGAAATTGCCTTCTATAATGCAGGTACACGTCTAATATTACCGAAAAACACAATATTTCAGTATATTACTTAAATATTGCGTTTTTAAATATCGGTTTTAAATTATGCGGGAAAACGCTCATAGGCAGTATGTGACGTCACGGACGCAATTTGACGAACGAAGAAAACAAAATAACATTAATTAAATATATTTCGCGTGTTAAACATGAATTCCAAACTTTCCAAGAGTTGTGTAGAATTTATTAAACTATAAATAAAACTTTTGTCTTTATTTGATGCTAGAAACTCTCCCAACATAAACAAATCAATTCTGACCAAATTTAAGCTATTTGAGTTAATAAATCCTTGTTCCATTGTTGTCGATTGTTATAATTATTTTTTCATCAAACAGCGAACAAATAACGAGTATACTTTTATTTTATTGAAAATCTTAATAATCTCAATTTAATTTACAAAATTGAGTAATTCATTGCAATACTTTTAACATGTTTTCCCACTAAAATCATTATTTCATCATTTTTTTAATACTGTCCACACGCCTATTGTCGCTGTTGGGTTTTATGTATATATTATGTAACACAATTTTTAAATAACACCATCTTATGTTTTCAAAATCAGACATCTGTTCTATTTATTTAAAATAATTATAATACAATATTTTATAGAATTATTTCAAATTTAAATAAAATTTTGGGCACATATATAAATATCAAAATACATAGGTACATACAATGCCTCGTCCCCAAACTAGTCACCCTGTTTTGTGGGTATCAGGACAAGACCAACAGAGACCCAGAACAGAAATAAAGATCGACTTTTTTAAAAATATTAATATACTTCCGTCCGGGAATCAAATTCGGGACCACACGTGTTCTCGCAATCGAGCCACATATATTTATGTGTATATAGTGCAACATTGATATAAGGATACTGAAGGGAAAGTAATTTGTTAAAATGAGGTTCGTTATACAGAGGTTAAGTTATCTCAGTTTTACGTAGGTACTAATCTGCTTTCCATGTTGTAGCGAACGATTTCGTTAAATAGAGGTAAATAATACTTTCTTTTTATATTTTGCAAAGATTCAAAATTCGTTATAAAAAGGTTTTTAACAAATATATTCGTAATGTAAAGGTATATTTTCTAGGGGATTTCGAAAAAATAAATCAAGGAAATTGTTATATTGAGGGTAGTTACATTAAGGTTATTCTATATTTTATAGAATACTTACTGATGCTGACAATCATTAAAGGTATACTGTCTACTATTGTGTAATACCAAAATTCATCTAATAAAGCAAAGAACAAAACGACTGAAGCCACCGTCGTTGTCACTGTATACCAGAAGTATATTTTAAATAATTTTTCGTTTTTCTGAAATTAAAAGAAAAATTATTTCGTTAGTATTGCAGCCATCGCTATCCTTTCGATCTCGTCGCGGCTGCAATGGCCTAAATGTTTACAATTTTTCTTGTTTATGTTGTATTATTTGTTGTTATCTTTATTATTTTTTCTTTGTTTATTATTTGGATTTTTAGCATTGTAATAAAATTTGCTCAAAATACTGTAATAAATATATAATATGTAAATAGAACAATCATAAATCACTCTGTCACTTCTAACATTAACCACTCTGTCACGTTTAAGCCAACCACTAGGTCACTTCTAACGTTAGCAAGTCTGTCACATTTTTAAAGGATAAAACTTTACAAATAAAAATATGACTGGTAATATAAACCTACCAAATGTGCTCCAACTATTAAAATAATAGTAAAAATAATTTCAACACAGTTAAGAATTAATGGTACAGCAGCGTGTACGAATAATATGACACCATGGTATGGTACCACAGTTCGGCTATTTTGTATGGGATGCATCGAATGAACGTTCCAGCTAATAATTCCCAGAATAAGCGTCGATACAAGCTGAAAAGAAAAGAGATTCGATTTTGTCAACTGCTCTGGCAGATGGAGTAAATCAAGCTTTCTCAAAGTGTGTTCCGCGGAGATCTAGGGCTGGGCATAAGGTTGCAGATGAAAATGAAGTCTATCTAAATGATTATTTTAGGGCTATGTCAAATATTTACCTTTCCAAAAGTTTGAGAACCGCTAGAGTAGAACAGAATGCAGAGAGATATGAAATGAATAAGAGGCCTATCCTGATGTAGATATATAACAATTATATAAAATATAGTTGTAATAAAAATGCACTTCTTTAAAATATAAAAAAAAAGTTTTTTTCTCAATTAATTATTATTATTAATATTGTTAGAGGTCATAAAAGATTGACGCGTACACCTAATCTTTCCAATATCAAAATCAATAGTGTTGTCTGTCGTATATATATTATAGTAATTGAGGTAACTCGTCTAATACTGATCCTTTACAACACTACTAATGTCAATTTTAGGAATGAACTTAGAAGTCGATAGTTTTCTTTTACAATTAAGCTATACAGTAATGCCCCGCTTTGCGCGAGGGATACGTTCCGGAAAAAATCGCGTTAACTGAATTTCCCGCGACCATAGAGAAGTTGATGACTACATTATGTTTATACGCACTCTTTCGCGTAATTTAATAATAAATTTTTAGTGAAACTACGCATAACGGGGTCGCGTAAAGCAGGGTATTACTGTATATTGCACTTAGAGTCGATTATATTCAAGTTTAAGTTAATTTTATATAGAAGGTGGTATGAAAGAAATATTACATACATTAGCAATACAAGCAAGCTATATATAGGATGTATGTATTATGGAAAGAAATGCGTAATTTGTTTAAAAATAGTACTTACAACATTGATGTAAGCAAAAGCCAGTATTCCACATCTTAAAGGAAAACAAAAACAGCATCTCGCGAATTTCGGTAAATCACAATACATCTTAACAATATGACGAAATACGAATCGTTCAAGTTATTCAAAAAAATAATAAAATTGCTAACGGGATAGAACGCGTGTGTTCTTTATTTAAGCGTGTTTATGAGTACAACTGTCGGCTGTATTTTCAAGTACATATTAGTGATAAAACAAATTCTTCCTTATAAACCCACGATATTATAAACATATTCTTGGAATGATCACTAAACGGCACGGCTAGGAAACTGCGTAAACAGAAATATACAATTTTATCAATCAAATCAAATATGTGTAATAAAATTTTGTAATTTCTTATTGGCCGAATTCTCAGAATTGGCAGAATTGTTTTCATTAGACACCCGAGGTCATTAATAAAAGAAGAAAAAACAAACTTTTCAAATTTAGAACAAGTTGACTTTTTAAATATCTCACAACTTTTAAATTTGGAACAGTATTCACGAAATAGGGATTTGAAATGTTTTTAAAATATGTTTACATTAAATTATCAATTTTCAAATTCAATAAATATTATTGAACATAAAAACTCATTCAAATAAATATTTTAAAAATGTAGGTTACATCCTTTCTGTTCTTAAGCGAATTACGCTCATATGATTAATGATATAGTATATGTAAAATGATAAAAAGTCAAAGTTCAAATAATAGTAAATATTTTGCTTTTCAAATTAATGTTACTTCAATAACTCCGCGAATTGCTGTTTTTCCTTATGTTTGGATCAACAACCTATCCCATTTTTTAAAAATATTTTCAGTATATACCAAATATATGTGGTTCCCAATAATACCTGAACTAGTTAACTAGGTCATTTAGCACTATGACGATCTAAATTATTCTATACCCATAAACAATGTTTTTCCTTATTACTTGAATTCCACTTAAAATTTGTACATTACATTGAAATTAATAAAAATATTTATAATATGTTTATTTTTTACATAAACAATAAATACATCAACGTTTGTGTTATTTACTATTATTATTTGTTGTTTTTATTTTACGCCTTTTCTAGTTTTATAGATGAGTAGGGATAATAATGACAATTTAGATATTTGAATTGAATGTTTAAAAGTAATAAACAAATTTGTGGTATTAAGTACCAATAATTAAAACTGGTTTAATACGAACGAGGTGGTATGGTCGTCGAAAACCGTGCGCAAAAGTACCAGGGCACCATGACATTCAAAGAGGTAGCGGACATTGTCTAGTCTAAAACATACACAAACTAATTATTAAACATATTAAAATTTAAATCAAGAACGTGCTATTTTAAACTAGACTTACTTTTAATTGAAATCGATTTAAACTTCGAGTAGTAAATAGCGAGCGACTCGACGATCGTCAATTACTAAGGAACCATAAGTTCAACGTGAATAGGGTTTGTTTTAACGCGACATCTGTGTTAAATGCGACGAAAGTTACCAGGCAAACATAATGTTAAAGTGGTGAATGTTCTTTTGTTTTCAGAAATATCCTTTAGCGTTGTTATGAGTTTAAAACCAATACAGAAATATAATTAGCGTGGACGTCAATTTGATTAAAACATGCAATAGATTAAGAAAATATTTTCTTTCACAATTCTTATCAATACTTATCTTTCTTAGCACGTCTTTAATGCATGCTTTAATTTATATATTCATCTTTAGGGTTTAATTAATATTTTTCTATGATTAAAAACAATTAATAATAATTTCTTTCATAAAACCATTACTTATTGAATTGTCAAAATGCTCGATATTGGCAGAATTGTCTTCATTAGGCATTTGAAGCCATAAAAGATTGATTTTATAGTTAAACTCCTATTCAATTATGCTCCCCTGGTAGCAAATATTCACGGTTACTTACTTACTCTGCGTGATAACGTCAATGAAGCTCAGTCTGTATCATGTATTCCTGGTAGTTATCAATCAAAATTGGAAGGGGGAATAGTGTACCCACCGGTCTTTACATTAAAAAATTAATTATAAATTGAAACTTCTTTTTGAATTGAATCTTGAACCCTCAACAGTTCTAATATAACTCTTATTAGTATTGTATTTATAGAAAAGGAAACATTTTAATTACAATGTTAGTGTGTTGAAGATATCCATAGCAAACTTCTACTACATATGGGAGCCTAGTAACTCTCAGGCAAAGCATATGGCAACTTAGTGACGCAATAAATTATAATTCCACGTTGAGAATTAGCTTGCTTCTTAAATTTATGAACGCTTGGTATGTTGTCGACGAAAGTTACGTAGCCCGTTTTGCCACAGAATCGTTCGTTGTATTTCAAACAGTATTTGGGTATGTTTTGAGATGTTTGAAGTTCGGTTCGGAAGGAACTGTGATCAAATATTATTATTATCTGTACAGAGCAGTGAGTGAGTCATATACCGTCACAGTCGCATATAACGAATTACCAAGGCATCATGAATGTGAGAGAGGTAACGTGACATCACACTATCAGACGCATGCGCTCTACATTTTCAGAGTGCAACGCATACATGGATAGTGTACGTACAAGAGTCAATTTTTAGGTGCTGTCTACACTATCTCACGTGACTGATTGTTTTTAGATTGTATTATTAATAAATATATAAGGAAAAAATTAAATTAATTTACATTGAAATTAATTTAAAATTAATCTGCAACCGTGGATATTCTTTTTCTGTCACACTTCCACAGACTGCTATATTTCAAGGTCAAATTAATTACGAAATTTTAAGATTTTGTAAAGATTATTATCTATTAATCTACAGATATCTCAGACTTAACGATTTAGTATATATATTCAAACTTATTTATATATTTTAAGCAATTTAACATTTTAAGGCGCGTTTAAATTTATTGTTAGTGTTGAGATTATAATTTTCGAATGTGGTGTGTGTGTGGGGGGGGGGGGGGGGTGAGAGGTATTGTGTCCCGGTCGCGAGTCATGCTCGCTACGCCACTGATAGAATGTTAAACAATGTGTACACGCCCTTACAAAAACAACACACACATGTATAACTAGATTTGTGTGTATGTATATCTCTTCTATTGTAGCATGTCGCAGTGGTAGCGTAGTAGTGTCAAAAGTACCAGGCTAACATAACTTAGAGAGAAGTGTGCTTGTATACAGTTACACATGAGTTTCTATGAAATTTCTTTCGCCTTACGCGTAGATTGTACCAACTCATTATCTCGTATTTATTTATTGTATAAGAACTATATCTATACTAATATAATAAAAAGGAAAGATTTGTATTTTTGTATATTTGTAACGAATTAGCTCAAAAACTACTGGACCGATTTCAAAAATTCTTTCACCATTTGAATGCTACATTATCACTGATCAATATAGGCCAGGGGTCGGCAGAACGCGGAAGTATCTGGCTCTTCTTACCATACAATAGTATATAATAAAGTTCATGTTGCGGCTCTCTGAAGGTATGGAAAAATCTACAAACTTAATATTCGGCTCATCTGGTTGATAAGTCTGCCGACCCCTGATATAGGCTATATAAATTACAGGAAAAAAATAAGGATCCTTACTAAAACTAAATTAACTCCGGAGACTCCGAACGGGCAGTCGTTGAAATATAAAACACCATTAAACTTCATAGTACTATATCTTCATTACTACGCGAACGAAGTCGGGGGCAACAGCTAGTATTAAATAAAATACGTATATTTTGAATAACTTTAATTCTGTTCTATTTACATCAATCTTCTTTAGATGTTTTCATATTGCCTGTCTTCTAAGTCCATGTAATAGTCGTCTGTGGGTTTATCACGAATTTTAGTCTGGCTTTCGAACCGACTTCGCGTCAAGCGATTTGTATGGAAATTTGAGCAGCGCCACCGCGTGCGGATTTAGAACTACAATATTTTTGATACTTTTTGTTAATTTTCGAACGTCTCAATCGTTCGTTCATTTGATAGATTGCTGGTGCTCGTTAGTCGTTAGTAAAAATTCATGATCCCGATTGCTAACGGATCCGTTTTACTTGTGACAGCTCGATTCGAAAGTCAGACTAAATTCGTGATAAGCCCACTGATCACCTTTTGCTTGTGGCGAGCATTCTGTCTAATTGGTTATTAAGTACTGGTTATCATTTGTTTTTACAGATTGTCATGTGTTCATTATTTTTTGTTTTATATATGATTAAAAATATGACATGCAATTATGAACTTTATTACATGGGTCGGTGCCAAAAAGTCGCGTCTTCACTGCGTGAGGTTACGCCGTCGTTATTATGGGAGTGTTTTCTATTCAGGGTTAAACGTATTCTTCAATCATTCCAATGTTATAATGTTTTGTTTGGGTAATCCAAATAATATGTACTATTAAACTAGACCCGACTGCGAGATGCTAGCAAGCTATAATTATATATTATGTTTCCTGATTGATTCATATATTTATTTAAATTGTATCTAGATCTAAAACTGATTGTATCTAGTAGTTAATATTTGTTGTTGGAGTGAGTAGAGGGCGCCGTCGTCGTTGCTGCATATTGTTGTATTGATAAATACAGTTGTATTTTGAAAAGTCCAAGTGTTCCAATAAGAACCTACGGATGACGGATTAGAAATAGAAATAAAAAAATTCTTTGTTGCAAAAATAAATTTCACATAGGCGAGCTTAATGCTGTCGGCATTATCTACCAGCTAATCTTTGCCGGTTTGAACGGTGATCTTTGGTGCAATGAAAAGAAAATTATAACTAAATCTATAATACATACATTATTACATAAAATAATAATATATACTTAGAAAAAAAAGTTATGTTAATTAAATAAATAGTAGAATTAAGAGATATTTTGTTTTGAGATAAAATGTTTAGTCAGATTTTTAAAAATGTGATTCGATGGAGCCTGTGTGACGCTGAGTGGTAGCATGTTCCATTGGCGGGCTGCAGATATTATTATAATGACTTCAATATCAACTGATTTTAAGCTAAATGAGCGGAGGCAATTAAGAAAGTACTATAGTTAGCAGATCTGGAACTGTTATGATAGATAAATTATTTTAAAAGATGTTTCGGCTGTAATAAAAATTGCAAGTCAATTCTAGAAATATTCTCTTAATAAGATGACGTCATGAGGCCTTGGTCTCATTCCTAATGTACTTCCCTATAACCAATGTACGTTGCACGCCCCCTTTATACGTTCGATATTCAAATAAAAAACGAATGGTTTACAATTCTTTATCATAAATTAACTAACATATCGGCTGGAAAATCGCTTAAGAAAAAAATACATACAATTTTATATCTCGATAAAGCTAATTCATTTTACTGCTTATTTTTAAACTAATTGAATATTTTATAAATGAATTTCTAAAGATAAAAGATAGATGTCGCTAATAGTTTTTTCAATCTCCATAGTACACAGAATCCCGAGCGACTCTATTGTGTTCCAATAAAAATATAACACGGTAGCGCTGTAGCGGCTGACTTCCCAATGTTTATTGCCAAGGTCATGGCCGTTAATAAAGATAGCTCAGAGGCGTCCAATATAGTAAAGCGCTTCAGTCGCAAACAGTGCGTGGGATATGTTGTCTCAATTGATTCGAATTTTCCAAGATTCAAAAATGGAATACACGCGGGCATTTGTGTAAACAGATTTTAAAAATGTCAGACTTATTTGTTTTGAATGGCAATGAATTTAATAATTTAAGGACAAGTTAGTAATTTTAGTTTTGTGTTTTTAATAATAATTACAGGTTGGTGGATTATTTTTATTGCTAGCCAAGCTTGTATTAATAGTAGCTCGTGCTAAGTAAGCCGTGGATTATTTTTAAAAGAAAACAGAAGTATTTGCCAAAACATTAAAATTCTTGTGTGTTTTAATAAATGTTTTATATAATTTGGTATACTAAATATATGATTTCGATTGTTATACAGATAGTATATTTAATATTTATATACATATGTAATAAATAATTGAATTTTGCTTTATTTCGTAGTGTTATATTAGATGATTACAAAAAACGGTTGGGTTAAACTATATGAGCTTGGCTTACTAGGATTTTTTTGACTGAATTTAATGTTTATATAATTTTAATGTAATATAACATTTATTGTAATCACTGTACAATCTGATTTATGAAAAGTTTTTATTATTATTTTAAGTACAGGCTATGATTGACGAGTTTCTTGTGATATTCTTCTCGTCGTACGTCTTTCCGTAGTCACGGTAGAGTCTAACGATGAGCAAGTGCATACCTTTAGTGCCTATGCTAACTAATAAACGATTTTCATTTTATTTCAAATTAAAAATACTTTCTACAGTTTAAAGCGTAATAAAAATGTACACGAAGTAACTGAAAAAGGTCCATCGACATTTTACCAAAAACAAACTAGTTTTGTTTACGATCACTGTACATTTTGTAGAACTAATAAAAGCGAAATAAAATTACGTTTCAGATTAAAAATGGGGCTTCCAATAATGAAAAAATGTTGCGGCTGCTTGGCATTGGAACGTGGTTGCACTATACTGGCATTTATTGCTACAGTGAGTTTAAGGCTATTTCAAACCTCAAAATTTAATTAGTGATAATTATCCCAATGCACAACATTGTGTTGTATTGCTCGCTATGTTTATTTTAAGTAAAATTTTCATCTCATTAAAAAAATTATTAACGAGATATTTGAATATTTAGCGAAACTGATGTGAAATAATATTGCTGATTAAAATTGATTTAAAAATATAATTATCACAATGCATTGTGGCAATAAAAATACCAGAAGAAACAAGAAAGATGACACTGACAGACTAAACGTCAAAACCTCAAATCTTCTTAAATTAGTATTTTCGGCTTGTGGAATCGACCGCCACAAGTACTCCCCTCTCGGTGAATTCAGAAGAATTTATAACCGGAAAGCGTATTCTGCGGCCATTGATATGTTGTTACTGTCTTGATGCATGTTGTCTTGATGAACAAAAGCATGCTACGTTTTGATGTTCTGGATGAAAGAAAGTAGCATTTTGAGTTGAATGATGTTTTGCATTAACTGACTTAAGTACACGAACATGTTCTCTAAGTTTGAAAGCGAAGGTTCATTTCAGTGGCATAGTCTTCTGGCCAGCTAGTGAAGCGATTAAAAATATTTAATAACATGTATAATGATTGGATGGTGGAAGAGGTCCAACAATATCCATAAATACATGAGAAAATTTGCAAGGCACAGGATCTTAACTGCCGATTCCGCTTCATATGTGTTTTGATACTTTTCATTGGCCATGTTGTGAAGAGCTGAATCTGTTAGGCATTGTAGTGGCATTAAGCGCCCTGTAATCACTGTATATTAGATGACGACCAAGGGCTCTTAGAATGTCTACATATACCGAGCTCAAAATTTGCTGTTAGCTTCATAACTTCACAAATAAGGTTATTTTCTTGTTGCGTTGTTCGAAAGTCGTTGGGTCACCACTTTTAGAGAAACTTATGTGAAATAATAGTGCAGATTTTTACGGATTAAAATATATAATTATCACAATGCATTGTGGTGATAAAAAGACATGAAGAAACAAGAAAGATGACACTGACAGACTAAACGTCAAAACCTCAAATCTTCTTAAATAAGTATTTTCGGCTTGTAGAATCGACCGCCACAAATATATTAGAAATTACATATTGTTTAAACCATTACTTCCCAAGCGTCGAAAACATTGGAATTTTTTGATGAAATCTTTAAATTAAGTTCATGATACGTTAAGAAAAAATAATATGACAAAAAAAATTTTTTAAAAAAATTCTTTAACTCTGAGTCAGCTTGTCCTATAAATATGAAAATGGAGATATAAATTATATTTTGTTTTTATTTATATATTATATATATTTGGTAGAAGTCTAAGAATCAGTTTTATGTACTTTGAAGTTAGTTACTGTTTTCTTTTACGGTATATAAAATCGGAACATAATGCTTTTCTTGAGGCAACAAAAATGATCAATTTGAAAAAATTACATTAAAATTACATAAATATTTATCTCAGTGGAAAAAAAATATTTCATCAGAAACAATAAAAAATAAAACTCTTAATAGGTTTAAAAAAAATTTGAATATAGCGTCCTTAAAATAGGAGTGGGAAATAATGGGTTAAACGCAATCATTGTATTTTCTGATTTTTAGAATTCTGTTTATAATTTTTTTCATATACTTAGTGCCCCAGTTGATGCCTAGTTGATCTGTATGTCGTAGTTATGGAAATAAAAGTCCTTCTTGAACGTGATCATTTATCGAGCTTGTTAACGACTGCCAGACAAGGGGTAGACACGTACCATTATACAATTGATAAAAGAGGTTTAGATAACTACCCTGCAATCGTAACATACATATATAACACTAGTATTGGAACAAAGCTTGGTTTTAATAGATATGGGTTCATATTTTGTCTTCATTCCAGCTGTGATCTGTGGGCTTATCACGAATTTTAGTCTGGCTTTCGAACCGAGTTCGCTTCAAGCGATTTGTATGGAAATTTGAGCAACGCCACCGCGTGCGGATTTGGAACTACAATATTTTATATACTTTTTGTTAATTTTCGGACGTCTCGATCTTTCGTTCATTTGATAGATTTCTGGTGCTCTTTAATCGTTAGTAAAAATTCATGGTCCCGATTGCTAACGGATCCATTTTACTTGTGACAGCTCGATTCGAAAGCCAGACTAAATTCGTGATAAGCCCACTGTTTTGCAGATAAATACATACAATAACCACTGTGCAATCTGATTTATAAATTGTTATTTACTTTTTTTCTGATTTAAAATTCAGTTTTTTTTAAATTATTATTTTATGAAGAGGTATTGATTGACGAGTTTCTTGTGGTATTCTTCTCGCTATACGCCTTTCCGAAGTCATGGTAGAGTTTAACGATGAGCAAGTGCACGCCTTTAGTGCCTATGCCAGCGGTTCTCAAACTTTTTTGGCGAAAGAAAAAGCCTTAATATAATTATAAAAAACTGAATTATATGTATTTATGAATAACCATATTGCAATGTAATATTACGCAATATTTAGTTGGAATATTTAGATGTAACCTTATATCTCCCTTTGGTAGGTATTTTTTGCAGTATTTTAGCCCTAGGGTTCCGCGGAATACCACTTTGAGAATGGCTGGCCTATGCTAATAAACGATTTTCATTTCATATATCAAGAGTACTCGACGATATAGTCAATCGAAGATGCAGCTTATTCATGTAAACTATATGTTGTTTCAGGCGGCATGTATTTTAGATATAGTGGCTGGTGCGTGGTATCTGCCCCATCACCGAAGCAGATATCCCGAAGACAATCTCATATCGATGAGTATGGTGATGTTCGCGACGCTCTCCGTCATTAGTAATGTTATTTTGTTGGCCGGCATTTATTTGGTAAGTACAGAGCGCGTGTTAAAATCCTTCTTTTTATTTATCTTTATATTAACACGTTAATTGCCATGTCAGTCATATGTGTCTGACGCTAAGAAGTTCTACATGAGCCATGTCAGACATATGTGTCTGACGCTAAGAAGTTCTACATGAGCCATGTCAGTCATATGTGTCTGACGCTAAGAAGTTCTACATGAGCCATGACAGACATATATGACTGACGTACGCGATTTGGTAGAAGGCCACGTCAATCACAGATGTCCGACATTTTTTATTTCGAAAGCTTGGCTTATCAGGAACAAAACCTAAAAATTTCTTGGCTTATTACAAGCAATAAAATGAAATAAACATAGTTATATAACGGTATATTGTTTCAGTTGATAAAATACATTTTTAACTAAATTATCTAATAAAGTTACCATGGCCCATGTGAACATTATTCTGATATTATCGTGGCAATTAACGTGTTAATGTCCTCAGATGTATTTTAAAGACAATTCTGCTAATGTCCAGTATGCAAGTAACAGACTAACAAGAAATTATAAATTTTTAACACACGCGTAAACCCGCATGTCTTCTTGTTTTATCATTGGCTTCAGGTATCTTTTAAAGACTCTGCTAATGTCCAGTAAGAAATTTTAATTCATACGTAAACCGTCACGTCAAAAAACTTTCATAAAAATACATTAGATATATTTGCAATGAGAAACTTGGATCGGACTTCTTAACACTAGAAAGACCAACGCCGTCAATTTGACGGCACGGCGATTTCATTCTTAAATATTTTACACTCTATGTTTTTGTTTCTTTTCGTATTTTACTACCTTTCCTAATTTGTTATTGTCAGCTTAAATCCATATAAAAAACCTTTATTATATTTGTGGTATATGAGATTCTTTTACGTCAATGTGACGGCAGCGATATTCTTATAGTAAACAAAATTGACGGCTGCGGTCTTTAAAGGTATAGTATGCAACCCGACACTTCTAGTGTTAAAATGTAAAAAATTCTTAAAAAACAGTTGACAATCAACCTTCATGTCAAAAATGAAACAAATTCCTTTTGACAATAACATGACAGTATAAAGCGTAAAGATTCTTCTTAAAGTTACTATTTTTATTTAATTCGTCTTAATCGTATCATGCTAAGAGTGTGAAGTAGAAGTCATTATAGTTTTCTTCTTTTTTCAGAGAAGACCAGGGTACGTGAAGATATCTCTGCTGTTTAATCTTCTGTTTATGACATTTATGTTTCTCATAGCCGTCGTGACGTGTCTCTTTAGTCCAGAATTCAAGAAATACGTCGAAGACTCCGTTTTTAAAGTTACGTTAATAATACTTGCGTTAATTTTTGGTGCTGGTAAGTAATTTCACGCATTGTTACTTAAAAACGCAACGTATTCAAATAACAATTTACTTGTAGTAATTGGGCTTCAATAGAAAGCTATTACTCGTCAAAATAAATACAAATATTATTTGATTTAGCTGCTATATACTGGCATTGTCCACTTACATACTAATGCCATCATAAATCTACTATGATGTAGAAGAATAGCTGCTGCATAGGGGCATTGCATCCTATTATATACCTAAGGGTAAACATAAAATGATATCGACACTATAATAAGTTAATCTAAAAATAAAGAAGATATGTTGCTAATAAACAAAATTAAGCTATGTTTAGATTCATTTATTTTTAATTTGAAGTAAAATTTCTTTACGCACGCTTGACTTGGGGAGTAAAGGTGGTATTCCATGCATCGCGATCGATCGCGGCCGCGTGCGGCCTACGACTGTCGTCGGTCGCTCGCGACAATAGTCATAGTATGAAAATGTATGGCACCGCTGTCTCGACACGCTCAGTAACATCGAGTATTTCATGGCGCAAACTTATCTAGGAACGCAGGAAAAAACGGTCGAGGAAGACGAAATATGCTTTTGGTAGTATCGAAATATTTGGTAGTATCCTTCTTCATTTCTGCTTTTGAAGAAAGGATCAATTGGTTCTTCAAAAGGATCAATTCGGGCTGCATACTATACCTTTAAAGACCGCAGCCGTCAATTTAACGGTACTAGAGATTTAATCAGAATATTCATAAAATTATTGCGTATTTCGCTTTAAAATGAATGAAAAAAAAAAATTATAAACGTTTATATTTTCTTGTACACAGACGCGTTTTCAATATTAAAATCGTCTACTAGGTATTAGGTGGATGAATAGAAATATTGATCCAATCATTTTTATTTTCAGTGTTCTGTTTCTACTACTTGATTGTCGTGAACAGTGTATACAGGAAGATGAAGTCAGACGATTCGGACAGTGTCATTCCTGTATGACGTACGAGGGCATAGAATGAAAGAAAGCATTTTTGAATGAGACTGGTCTAAGCTCCAATAAAAACAACGCGGACGTGAAATATATATGGGCGTGAAAGCGGATGTTAGCGGCGACGCTCGCAATGGCAGACGTTCGTGACTCGTCGGCTGTCTTCGGCTCACTTCGGGTAGTATCCCTTCCGTGTATAAGTTTCGATGTTTCAAGCGACACGCTATGGCTAATTTTTTTTATAAATTATTATTAATAATTAATCATACTAACGCGATTGTTATTTTAACTTTTATGTATAATAAAATAAAATAAAGTAAAGGATTTTTTATAAATATATTTTAATATAATAGGCTTAAGTTTTTTTTCTCTTTAAATTATCTTAATAAGCTATAACTAAGTATATCACCACATATGTGCGCAGAAGTTGAATGTACATATATATATATGTATATAATAATTTTAATAATTTCTTGTCCCCTTCCTAAGCATCCCAAAAGCAAGTAGACAAACCCTAAATGAAATTATAGATTGTTGTATATATTTATTTTGATATGTACACGCGGTGATTTTCAAATGGATACAGTTTCTGTAGGTATATAAGCAATAAAAAGAGAAACTATCGCAGTGTCGTGAACGGCAAAGGAGATATCTGCGTCCCTTTCACACATGCCTCAACTTCGATACGATAAGAATATAGTTATCTCTTTCTAATGACTATCTCTTCCAGTCCAAAGTCCAATCTGTATCCATTTGAAGATTGTCGGCTATACTATGGTCAGTGTAATAATTACCATACTTAGATTTGTTTTTTTTTTTGTCATAGTATATTACAATAGTCTAATCTTGCTAACAACTAAATAAGAGTTATATATCAGTGAGTATATATCTATTGAACAAAAAATATATATATTTTTGGTATTTTTGATGAGGTAATTCTATTCGTTCTCCGTATCACGGGGGCTACTCAGGCGCACGAACTTCGGACGTTTCTTACTCAGAAACACTTACGTAATCATTCACGAAATTACGGATTTGACAGGAATTTTTGCGGACTTATATGTCAAAATTCACGTAAGCTACAGAGGTGACGGCCGTATCACGAAACTTCTGATATGCCTAAGTAGCCCCCCTGACTCTCCTGCCCTCTACCTAAGAAATTAAAATTAAAGATTTTTCAAACTATTTGAACGTCTTCCTCTTCATCATAAATGAGTTCTTCCAATATTTCACGGGAGGAGTCATCGCCAACCGCCGACTCATACGCCATGTGCACGATTAACAATCCATGGATGTAAAGCACTGAAATTAGATTTTCAATTTTATTTATTTACGCTGTAAACACTAATTTTTCATCTGGCGACATTTATCGTTTCCGGTTTGAAATTTAAAAATAGAACGGGTTACCAGATGCAAAAGAAAGTTTAATAAGATATATTGAGAGTGTGTCAACTTTGTGGTCATGTTATTTATTTATTTCACCTACCTACAAAATTACATTAAAACTACATATTATAAAAAGGACTAGTATTATATAAACTAAATGAAATTTTAATTATAGGATAGGACGGCATGCTCAAGGTGATAAAGGGATAGATACTACACTTCTAATAAAATTACAAAAATTCATAAAAATAAAAAAAAACAAGAACCAAATAGATGTAAGGAAGAGGGGAGGGAAAAAAAAACACAACAAACAAAATTAAAATTCTGGTTAGTTAGTTTGAAGATAGTTAGTATCAAGATGTTTCCTGTATTTTGGCTTGTTGTGGGAAAAAGCATCTATGTCAGTTCTTTTAAATAAGTAATTGTATTGACCAATCATGCGATTAAGTGGCGAATAATGAATGGCCTATTTATTATTTTAACACTAGAAAAACCAATGCCGTCAATTTGACGGCACGCCGATTTCATTCTTAAATATTTTACAAACTGTTTTTGTGTCTTTTCGTATTTTACTACTTTTCCTAATTTGTTATTGTCAGCTTAAATCCATGTAAAAAACCATTATTATATATGAGATTCCTTTACGTCAATGTGAAGGCAGCGATATTCTTATAGTAAACAAAATTGACGGCTGCGGTCTTTAAAAGTATAGTATGCAGCCCGACACTTCTAGTGTTAAGTAACTTACCGGCTATAATTATTTCTGCCATCGCCAATGCCCAGTATAAATGAATCAGCTCCAATATAGCGCCGAGTAATAAAGCGAACACTTGGAATATGCCAAACATGAAATAGGATAATATGTGATTCGCTTTTTTCTAAAAACAATATACATATATAAAGTACAACTCAACTCACACACCTAAACTTAAATTATTAACGTCACTCCATTTAACAACATACTCCTTAAATATCTATGCTCATTGCTCATGGACCACACTCCAGCTTAACATCAGGCGGAGTGGGGTCATATGCTGGGCTATCAATAATATATATAGAAGTTACTTTGATTGATCAATTTTTTTATCCAAGCTGTGATCCACTGTAAATAACGACAATGATACGTCATCATTAAGCAATAAATCAGCACTTTCTAAGTTGCAAAATTAATAAGTACTGCAGCTGTATGCGTTCTTTAATTTGTAAAACTTGAATAACTTTGTTTGATATATGGTATACTAGCTTTTACCCGCGGCTTCGCTCGCATTTAAATCATTAAATAAGTATCAGAGATCATTTCAATAGAAATGAATCAATATGATTCCAAACAGCTGAAACTATAGTAAAAAATAAATATTTTTTTTAATAAAAAATATCCTATGTTACTTCTAGTAGGTACCTCCAAAAATATGTGTACAAAGTTTCATGATGATCGGTTAAGTAGTTGTTGCGTGAAAACGTAACAAACAAACTCACATTCACATTTATAATATTAGTAGGGATATGAAATTGTAAAGAAGTTCGCGCAAAACCTTGGAAATATTTATTTTTTAAGTTAAATAGGAGCGGCCGTGGCCTAGCGGCTGAGGGCGAGAAGTCACGGTCGAGAGGACCTGTGTTCGAATCTCTCAAAATTCATGTACTTTGGTCGCTCAATGCCTATAGTATATAGGCATACAAAGATATTGGCATCAGCCCAGTATGCAATCCCGAGGCAGTACCACCACTTTCAAGCAGAACACCAATAAAAAACTAACCTTATACGTTCCAACCACAAGTAAACTCGAGAAAAAGATCCCCAAAGTAGAAAACACTAGTACTGTGATCAGTATTGCATCACTCGACGTTTTATTTATGCCCAAATACGACAATAGATGGGGCTGGTGTTGCTGATCATGTTTCGATATTACTTCATGTCCGTGATCGAATTTAAACAAAAATATTATTGTTACAATACACATGATCGATATCATCTGAAAATAACGAAATATATTGTCAGGCAAGAAATACTTTAAAAAAAACTTTTAATTTATACAATAGGAATTTAAAAAAATTTGACACTCATGATGGACTCTACCAACGAAACCTAATACCTATATAAACCTGATTTAGTCCCTGACTGTAATTACAACAGCCACATTGTGAAAAAACTGCATCCCTCCTACAAGCAAGAAGTAGGACTTCAGATAGCAATACACATGAATCTCGTGATATAACATCAATACTAAATTGTTTTTCATTTATTTATTCGTAATATGAATAAAACATTGTTAATTTAAAAAAACTATCAATTCAATCAATTATTAGTCTCCTCAAGCCGGCATAGGGGAGGTCAGCCATTACAATACTTACAATGTTAACGAAGCTTAGTAGAAAGCATCCCAATTTGACGGACAGACAATAGAAACATTGATTATTGCAGGCCATTGTATTTTCAATATCTTTTGGCGCCTGCAAACAATACCAAATATTTAATTTAAAAAATTGCTTAGTTATTTTCTGTCTGCTTCACTCGCCATTCGAATGAAAGAGACGGAGCAATGTTGAACGAATTTTAAAATTTGAGTACTTTTGATTACTGATTTTAGGTCGGTGGGGGCGTTTTTAAGTGTACCCGGTATATGCTATCCAGAACAGAATCCGCTGGTAAATAATGCCAATAAAAAAACATATTTTTATTTAATTGCATATTTATTATGGACACTAGTAACCCCAAAATTTAGATTACAACCAACAACCATAAACCATATACTCTAAAACAGCCATTCTCAAAGTGTGTTCCGCGGAACCCTAGGGCTAAAGTACTGCAAAAAATACCTACCAAAGGGAGATTATAAGGTTACATCTAAATATTCCAACTAAATATTACGTAATATTACACTGCAATATGATTATTCATAAATACATATAAATCAGTTTTTTATAATTATATTAAGGCTTTTTCCTTCGCCAAAAAAGTTTGAGAACCGCTGGTCTAAAACAGTGGCTTCCAAACTTGACTAGGCTCCGAGTCGTCCAACAAATATTTCGCGAAATTAATATTGATAATACAAAAGACAATTACGGAATAATGTTTATTATATTCTTTTTTTGGAAAACCAATAGAAGGGAAGTATTAAATTTACGACTACATTTTAAACAAATGTAAATTAAATTATTCTCTTAATTTCGACTAAAATTTAAAACATTTAGTAAACCCAAGTGGCAATTTAATATTATTGCTGGATTAAATTTTACAAACAAAAGCACGCGACTAGAGCTACTAAAGAACCAATTGACATAAACAATGAAAAAAAAAAACAACGAAGTACATATGTATCGTGTTGTTTGGGGTAGTGTGTATACAAGATCTAGATTGCGAATTGCAGCTCTGAGTTTTGTGCCGTTTGTAATTGCATTTACTCAGGCCAGCATCCAAGCCAGGGGATACCTAAACCTGCCAAATCAAGCTTGGAGAAACACAAGGACAAAGTATAGGAAAGACGGGTGTACTCACATTCGCGTGGCCGGCAATCCAGTTCAACACAGGTTTTTTATCACGTTGTCACGAGCAAGGGCGACATTACGCGTCGGCGGTGGACGGCAGACCAGTTCATCACGTTGCCACAAGCAAGGGCGACAATACGCGTCGGCGGTGGACGGCAGACCAGTTCATCACGTTGCCACAAGCAAGGGCGACAATACGCGTCGGCGGTGGACGGCAGACCAGTTCATCACGTTGCCACAAGCAAGGGCGACAATACGCGTCGGCGGTGGACGGCAGACCAGTTCATCACGTTGCCACAAGCGAGGGCGACAATACGCGTCGGCGGTGGACGGCAGACTGACTGTCACTAGTCATGTCAGTAGAGGGCGCTAGCGTCGCATGCTCGGTGGATGACGTAGCGGGCCCGCGAATATTTTAATGATGAGAGGAAATGAAGAGGGTAGGAATCAAAAGGAAGGGATGATACCAAGCCATAACATTTCCCCCCACTTGAAATCAGCTAGGGATTTCACAAGGTAATCCTTTTCCTGAAAGCTAGGCCAAGAAAATACAATTTGTGTTCGGATAAACATATGGACGCTATGAAATTATACCGAAGCTACTAAACTTACTACTAACTAAATATGATTAAACTAAACTAGAAATCCTTAAATGCTAAGAAACAAAATATGAATTAAGAACTAAGTTTAAGTAAAAGAAGATCCTATGTAGCTATAGGAAGTGGGCAGACTTTCCTAGAAGGTCTAGTAAAAGTGCCCTTCGCAGTGCGTATCGTTACTACGCGACCTAATCTCCACTCTGCAGCGGATAAGTTTGCATTTATCAATCGTCCCCCCACTCGCAAGAGACTGGACGGATCAATAAATGGAGAAAGTTTTTGAATTGATCGATTGCAAGGTCGATTTGATTTGAGACAATTAAATTCATCAGTGAAATAATTATCCTGTGTAGATTTAATTATTTTACAAAGAGCTGTAGATATTTCTGTCACTGTTAAGGGACCGTACGAACGAGCTTCAGGTGTCTGCTTACAATTTCGAATAAACCTAATACAATTTGCTATCGTGCGTTGCATTCGCGTGAATGATGAAAAGCGAGTGAGAAGTGTGTGGACTGAGTTTTCTTCTTTCTCTTCGTCACTGTGAGAGACAAACGATGAGGACTTCAGTTCAACGTGCACATTCTGTGGCTCCGGTTCTCTGCTCATCGGCCAGCGTGCCGATTCGCAGGTGAGCCAGTCGGGGCCCGACCACCAACGCTTGCAGGCAGCGAGCTCAGAGCAGCTCAGACCACGACTGCAATAATCGGCAGGGTTCTCGACTGTTGATACATGCTTCCATTTCGATGCGGGAACAGCATCCGTAGCTTGGACGACGCGATGTGCCACAAATGTTTTAAGTTTGTGCGGTTCCGTATTAAGCCAGGACAGAACGGTACTGCTATCAGTAAAAGCGATTTGATCGGTTATGTTGATTTTATCCTTTAGCAAAGTAAATAAGTGTGCAAGTACTCGCGAGAGCAAGGTGGCGCCACACAGTTCTAGTCGATTCACCGTAAGTGGTTTCAATGGAGCTACTTTAGACTTTGCTATAAGAAGGTGGAGAGTTACGGAACTGGTTGATACCGCACGTAGGTAAACACAGCACCCGTACGCCTTCGTGGAACCGTCGCAAAAACCAATCAGTTGAAAAGTAGTGGCTTCAGGCGGCACTACTAAACGTGGAAATTTAATAAGATGTAAATTGTTTAGCTCGGAAACAAATTCATGCCAAATTCTCGCTAAATCATACGGAACAGATTCGTCCCAGGTAAGTTTCAGACGCCAAAGATCTTGAAGGAGCAATTTTGCTATAAGCGTTACTGGAGTTAGCCATCCTAGCGGGTCAAAAATGCGAGCGACGTTCGACAAGATCGAACGTTTTGTACACTCGACGCTTACTGGCGAAGCGGAGTAAGTAAAGAAGTCGCCAACAGGATCCCACTGGACTCCTAAAATCTTCAGAGTAGCCTGGTTTGTCTCTTCAGAAAATGATTTAGGAACTTGTACATGTTCAGAAGGCAAATGTTTGAGAAACGCTGGGGAGTTGCTCGTCCATTTGTGTAGTTTGAACTGAGCACATTGCAGCAACTGAGTCAACTCATCTTGCAGTTGAAGAGCCTGTTCAATAGACGGCGCCCCGGTAATGACGTCATCCATGAACACATCATGGCGTATCACTTCAGCAGCACGTGGCCAAGTGGCTCCATGATCGGCTGCTAGTTGTTGCAATGTTCGAATGGCCAGGAACGGTGAACTGCTCACACCATACGTAACGGTGCGGAGCTCGTATTCGCAGACAGAGTCGGACGGTGTGTCGCGCCAAAGAATGTGTTGCCATCGACGATCTTCCGGTCTTATCAATATCTCGCGGTACATTTTGGCGATGTCACTAGTGAAGACCACCGCGTGGAGGCGAAACTTGGTTAGAATGTCGACGATATCCGCTTGGAGTTTCGGACCAGTGTAGACCAAGTCATTGAGTGACCGACCGTTCGATGATTTGCAGCTTGCGTCAAATACAACACGTAGCTTTGTCGTAGCACTATCTGGACGAATAACACAATGATGTGGTATGAAGTACTGACCGGCTGGGGATTCTGACTTCACACGCTGCATGTGATTAAGATGCTCGTATTCTTGCATGAATGTTGCGTAATCTTGTTTCAATTGTCCGTGTTTGGTGAGACGCTTTTCTAAATTGACCAGACGAGATAACGAGTGCTTGTATGAATCACCAAGCATGGGACGATCCTTTAGTAGAATGGGCACTACGTATCTGCCATCTGGATCTTGCCGCACCGAGTTTGCGTATAGGGATTCGCATTCTTCATCTTCTGGCGCAGCCAGACGTGTCTTCGGTGGTTCTTCGACCTCCCAGAAGCGTTGAACTACCTCGTCTAAGGCGCAGGTAGACGCAACTAAAGAGGAAACCGTAGAAGGCGGTCGACAGCTGGGATCGAGCTTCCGTTTAAGGGCGCGAACAGGCTGCGGCGGGCCATTAGAGGCCGCACGTCAATAGCACAAGAGAGCGCCCGTGCCCAATGTGAGCACTGGTACTGGTGTGACTGCCGGTAGAACAGTCGTTGTGTCCCGCACGTCAAACAGCCGGTTTTGGAAGAACACGCAAACAGTTGCCGCATAGGTTTTTTCCAGTAGCGAAAGTTAACCTAGTGGGCGAGTTGAACGTCTGAAATTTCGGACATTTGTATATGCTGTGTTGAAGGTTACAGCATGGACACGTGATCCTTTTCACAAATCCTTTTCGAGTCACAGAGGAGTTATAGTTTTTACTGGACTTAAAACGAGGCTCGGTCGGCTTATTACCAGGTTTAGGGAACGTATTTACACGAGGCTGCACAGAACTAGGGCTGGACCTTTGTTCGCTGGTCTCCAGGACTTTAACGTAATCCTGAAGAAACGACAATAAATCAGCAAAGTGAGGCATGTGTTTTTCATTTTGAATTTCGAATCTTTTTCGAGTATCACAATCAAGGGCTCGAAAGGCAAGATGAAATAAAATGTATTCGCCTAAGTTGTCAATGTTGATACTGTGAAGCGCGCTCACGGACTC